>OV816024.1:216419585-216619585 GCA_929113105.1 Agrypnus murinus | reverse complement strand
TAAATCTGGATAAACATTTGTTGAAGAGACTTGTAAGTTGAATAAAGATTTATAAAGACTAAAGACTTAAGATTAAAACAGAGGTATTTATACCTTATCTGCCTACACATTTCTCATGGTTATGAGAGAGTTGGTGCTAGAGCAGTTCTCATTAAGATAAGATAAGACTTTCCTTTAAAATGTAATTTGATATCGTGAGTTTTATTATCTTAAGCAATTCTCATGTAACATGATCTTATCTATAGTGTGATTATACGTAAGTTACTCCGGAGTATTAAAAAATTACCGTTACTTCAGTGTAATTTTTTAATAGTAACTGGAACTTTGTAGTAAACAACTAGTAAAAATCACTTTCAAGTGATTCTCCTGGGTAGCAAAAAACGTAAGTTTTACTTACTATACTACTATAAGGCTCTGTTACTTTTATGAGTTTAAAAGTTAAGCAATGAGTTTAAAGGTTTCAGACGAGTAACAAGAACTTTCATTTCTACTTTAAAATCTTTAAAGTAGCTTTGGGCAAGCTACTTCTACAATCATAATACCACTTTAAAGTTGCAACAACTTTAAAGTAATTATACTAAGTGGTAATACGTTCCACATACTTTAAAGGCTACTTAGAAGTAATAGAACTACATAGTTTCAATAAATAATAGAAAGAACTACATGATTACTAAAATATTCCAAACTGCAGTAATTAAACCTATAAAGTCATAAATTTAGTTGTAGTTATGTAACAACTACTGAAGCAAAGTTCTGATCACAGTTACTGCTACTTAGATACTGCTTGGGATTGTTTTCTTTTTAATTATATCTAATGGCGGTTGTCTAATAATTATTATTAAGCAGATTATTAAACAGATAATCTTTAATAAAAGATTAACCCACTACATACACTAACTATGTGTTCTAACGTTCGTCAAACAGATTTCATAAATGAAAGCTCTCCGTAATTCTGGAAAAATTGAGGACGACCACTTACTTGTCTGTAGTTATTATTGAACAAATCAAAAAGATTACTTAAAAAGTTCACAATAATCTAAAAAAATAAAGCACCTAGAAGAAATCTCCAAAGAGGAATGCCTTCTTGTTTATTAACGTAAGAAATTAATTAAATGGATGTACTTAAAACCGTAAATATTCTCCAAAAGTAACTTCCAAGAAGTACATTAGATATTTACGAGATCGTAGAAATTGTGTAAGAGAATAGGACAACTTATCGAGAATAAAATCTTGGTTTGTCGGTTTAATTACGTAATTGAAAAAGGTATTGTAATGTATAAACTAACACAGTGATTTGTAAAGTGTTAAATTTAATCTATTAAATATAATTTATGAGGAAAAACAACATGAAAAATACTAATATAAAGTTGTACACAATATCGACACCAAAAAAACAATCAATCTTTATACAAGAATTGTAGCGAAGATTAAAAGGACTATTCAATCACCCTTTCAACAAAATGAATCACAGATAAATATTAGTACCACACCACGTTGCTTCTTTCGCTCAGAAATTTAGGACACATCTGAAAATTTAAACAAGTAAAATTAAGATTCAACATCAAATTTTGGTTTCAGTTTATCATAAATTCATTCCAAAATCGGAAGTGTTTGCAAAACGAAATTCCGGCTTGTAGGTGGAACCTTTTAGATCCGGGATCTATTTAATTATGAAAGGGATAATGCAAACATTGTCGCTTCTGGATTGTAGACATTAATTTAATTGCTGGATATCGAGTTCTGTTACAATATCGATTTTAATAAAAATTTGATTATTTTAAATCCTTTCGTATTTCTAGCTGCCATAAAACTTCACTATCCCGATGACGGGGGAAATGACAAAAATAGACAACGTAGGATTTTAAATATTCTAACTGTAGTCTAAAATTTTGTTATATTTAAACAGTTAAAAGTAGATCATTTTTTAATTTAAACACGGCATTTAGATACATCAAAATTTCAAAATTACTAGAAAATGTCTCTAATTTCTCATTCTGATGCAGTCTTCTAATAAATTATTAATCTATAAGGGTATTTCCGATGTTTCACATCCCAAAATATCTCCGAATATAACCTTTTGTGATTTATTTGAAAGGAACCTGCCCAAAATGGACCCTATGTTAGTTTCTAGTAATAGAATTAAGATTAAATTTCCTTCGCCCACATATGAGGAATGTTAAAACCTGTATGGGATAAATCTTTTAGTACTCAACTTTTTAGTAATAATTGCTAATAGGAAAACTGGTCTTATTTTTGGAATCTTGTCTATTTGTAATTTGTCACATGCGTTTTCATGCACAGCTAATAAGTATTTTTTGTTACTTTTAATGACTCTAGTTTGTGTTTGTACTTCTAATTAATGGTTGTAGCTTGAAACCCATAAGTATTTTGATGCTTAT
The DNA here is from genome assembly GCA_929113105.1 of Agrypnus murinus. Taxonomy (NCBI): domain Eukaryota; kingdom Metazoa; phylum Arthropoda; class Insecta; order Coleoptera; family Elateridae; genus Agrypnus; species Agrypnus murinus. The sequence continues at coordinate 216,617,186 of OV816024.1, read as the reverse complement.
ATTTAAATTAATTACCCAATCTAATAATGAGCCTAATACGTCAACACTGGTGGTAAAAGCATGGCCATTGCGTAATGTTCCTAAACAACTTAATTCTCTTCTTTATTTACACGGTAATGTAGGCCACTCACGGTCGTCCGCGACTACATCCCCGACCACATCGCGAGCCAGGTCGGGGATGTGGTCCTGAAAATGTGTCTTAACTGTACTTTTCCAAACAATATTCATGAATTAAATTGGTTATTGAAAGAGGTTAAGACTCAATATTGGCAGACAAACAATACCTTGTTACGTTGTTAGCAAATTTACTCTACCTTGAAGGAAATTCCCAAAATTACACAACCATTCTGTAAGATTATTCAGATAGTATCAGTAACTAATAAGAAAGAATATCGATTAATTTTTTTTATTCAGCAATGTAAACATTTGTTTGCCTAATATATGCCTTTTATGCTTTTATGGTTATAGTTACTAACTTAATATGTACCATTTCGTTTATAGTCTTTCATGCTGTAGTCTACAAACAAATATTTGGTGTATAGTTTGTAATAAAATAGTGCAATATGGTTTGATGATATCATGGACGTATAAGCAAAGAAGGACCCATTTATTTACATATTCTTTTGAAGCACTTTAAAGTTTGTTTTCATAAACAGATCATTTCTATTGTTGCCGGTTTTAAGGCGTAATGTTCGAAATCTCATTCAACTAGGCTTGCAGTCTTAAGCCGTGAAAGATCGACGCGGCAACCGGGCTGACTTAAGTTTCAAAGTTTTATTTACTTCATGTTTACAGCTGTACGTTCACCTCGTGTTTTCTGGATCAGTTTTTTTTAAAGTATTTTGTACTAGAATCAGTTAAAGTGACTAATTTTATGTTCTTCAACAATGCAGAGATGTGTTGTATGTAACAAATCCGAAGTAACTAATCGAAATCTATCATTTCACAGGTAAGAAATTGACTTGCTATTTACTACGTGTTAATCCTCAACATCAGTGGCGTGCTCTTAAGTTTTTTAATTTACTTGTGTGAAATAACATCACTTTTGTAACGTGTAGTATCATAAAAAAATATTTATTTTCAGATTTCCTACGGATATACATTGTAAACAATTATGGTTGTCTTTATTAGGAGTTCCTGTAACGGGAAATTTTCGTTTATATTCTGTGGTGTGTTCGGAACATTTTAATGAGGAAGATTTTTATATCACATCTTCTGGAAAGAGATTATTAAAAAAGTTGTTTGCCAAAGAAACATGAATATCCAACAAGGTAATACTAATCACTACACAAACAAATTAATAAATCTAAATTAAAAATTATTTTAGCTCATTTGATTGTTCGTTATTTATTGAACAGCCAAGTACCAGTGGTGAGATACCTTTACCTGCTGCAAAACCTGCAAAATACTTATCATTAATAGAAAGGGAAGAAACCTTACTAGCACATTAAAAGGGTAATATATTAATTAGATTATAAATATTTTTACATAAAATACTAAACTTCTGAATTTAGCAATGAGTCATCAAGCACATCTACCAGTTCGGAAGAAAGCCATAAAGAAACTTTAGAACGTTAAACACTAACAGTGAATGTAGGTAGAGTCCCACTTTTAAAGGAATCATCTTCAACAGACACAGCTTCAGAAACTGCATTTTTAAAGAAGTCATCTTCGACAGACACTGTTTCAGAAGCAGCAATTATGCATAAGTCATCTTCCACAATTGCTTCAAAATCAACAGTATCAGACACTGAAGAACACATGGACATATCCATTGATGAACAGCAAACTGTCCAACGTGTTGAACCTTTTGTATTTCCTGCTAAAACCGTTAAAAAGAGGTACTTGTCACAAGTCACAAATAGTTAATATATCAATATATGTAATTTTCTTTTCATTTACAGAAGATTTGATGCTTGTTAGTACACTGAACAAGATTCTTCAACACCTCGTAAAGCAAAAAGACGTAGAATGGCAATGCAACGCAAAATAACAACACAAAAGGAAAAAATAAAGTCACTTAACCAGACAATCGGACGATTAAGAATTAGAGTAACTAATTTACAGTCTCTATTAAAAGTGTTAAAGAAAAAGGAATTAATAAGTGAGAATTGTGAAGACTCTCTCAAGGTAGCAATTAAAATCCAGAAAAATGAGAATTGTACTTTGTAATTTGTAGGCTTCGCTTCCAGGAATAGCTGGTACAGTTTTATCACGATTTCTTCAAGGCCCACGAAAACAAAAATATAATTCAGAATTAAGAGCATTTGCTCTTACATTAAATTTCTATTCACCACGAGCCTACAATTATGTGAGGAATACTTTTAATAAAACACTTCCACATCCTACCACAATTTATAAATGGTATAGTACAGTGGATGGCTCCCCTGGGTGGACTCAGGAAGCCCTAAATGCACTCAAATACAAAGCAGAGGAAGCCAGTCATAAGAATAAAGTATTACTTTGTAATCTTGTTTTCGATGAAATGGCTATTCGTAGAAGAGTAGAGTAGACTGGAAAACATTTTTGTGGGTACGTAGATGTGGGAATAAACAATCTGATGTATTGCCAGAGGCAAAAGAAGCCCTAGTTTTCATGGTTGTTAGCCTGAATGATAGTTGGAAGGTTCCAGTAGGATATTTTTTTATTGATGGGCTTTCTGGTAAAGAAAAGGCCAATCTTATTACACAGTGTCTGCAGCTACTTCATGATACCGGTATTACAATAACTTCAGTAACATTTGATGGAGCACCTGCAAATTTTGGTATAGCTACAGTACTAGGTGCTAATTTTAGTGACCTAGCAAACATAACACCATTCTTCCGTCACCCAATAACGGAAGAAAAAGTTTTTATCTTTCTAGATCCTAGTCATATGATCAAATTGGTAAGAAATGCTTTTGGTTCAGTAAAGATATTAATGAATTCCAAGGGAGAATTAATAAAGTTGGAACTAATAGAAAGATTAGTGGATTTTCAATACAAGAAGGGCTTGCACGCAGCTAACAAATTAAAAAAAAGGCATTTACTAGGACAAAAGAAAAAATGAAAGTAAGAATAGCAGCTCAGACACTCAGTAAAAGCGTATCTGATGCTTCAGAGGAATTGCTTCCGGCCATCGACTGTAGTGGTCAATAATGGTAAGGAGGAATTTATAACCTCCCGAAGAAGGAAGGTGTAGTAGGTCGAGATGGACCTTAGTAAAACGTTCATCTGGTTCTACAATAGATTGTAGAGGGGTTTTCGTATGATGCCGAACTTTATGTTTCTGACATTCAGCACAAGATATGACCCACTTCTGAATATCGTGGTGCATAGATGGCCACAGATATCGCTGAGTAATCAATCTTTTAGTAGCATGGATGCCAGGATGTGCGATGTTGTGTAGTTGTTGGAATAAGGGATACCTGAATTTGAGCGGGATATAGGGTCGTGGTTGGCCTATACTAACATACACCCAGAGGTTTGATTTGTTGGCAGTTTGAAGGGAAATGAATTGAAAATTACTACGAGATCGAAGCTGGTTTAACTCGGGATCTTGTTCTTGAGATAGAGCGACTTCGTCGTAATTAAGATCAGATCCAGGGACGTTAATAAGATTAACTCTTGTCAGAGCGTCCGCCGGAATATTCTCTTGACCTTTGATATATTGGAGATCAGTTGTGAATTGAGAAATAAACTCCAGTTGTCGAAACTCACGTGGTAAATATTGATCACCATTATTTTTGATCGCTGTACACAAAGGTTTGTAATCCGTAAAGATTTGAAAGTCTCTGCACTCAACTTAGTAACGAAACTTCTTTAAGCAAAGTATATTGCGAGAAGTTCTCGAGAAAAAATACTGTACTTTTGCTCTGTGGTGGTTAACTTCCGGGAACAGAAAGCTAGTGGTTTCCACATGCCATCTTCAAACTGTTGTAATACTCCAGCTATAGTGGAAGACGAACTGTCTGCAGCTATAGTGAGAGGGTTATTAATTCGCGGATGTACCAATAAAGTAGCGGTAATCAAAGCATTCTTCGCGTGCCTAAAGGCTTCTATTTGCTCATGATTTAACTGGACAGGCTTTAGCGAAGCTTTACCAGGCATAACTATAGAGGTTAACGGTGCCAAAATTTTCGCACAGTTTGGTACAAATTTATGGTAATACGAAATTAAGCCAATAAAATTGCGGAGTGCTTTCTGACTTGAAGGCAATGGGTAATCAATTATAGCCTGGACTTTGGAAGCCATTGGTTTGATACCGCGTGTATTAACGTGATGTCCCAAAAAATCTAGCTCAGTGACTCCAAAGAGACACTTTGGTAGGTTTATAATTAGGTCATTGTCTTTTAATCGGGAAAACACTTGGTGTAAATGTTCAACATGTTGCTGCGAATCAGCACTAAAGACTAGGATATAGTCTAGGTATGAAAAACAAAATGGGAGCCCTGATAATACAGTGTCCATGAAACGACTCCAGGTGCTGGCTGCATTCATTAGTCCTAAACACATCCGTTTGAACTCAAAGTGCCCCAGAGGTGTGATAATAGCAGTCTTGTGAATGTCCTCTGCTGCGATTGGTATTGCGAAGTAGGCCTTTTGAAGGTCTAGCTTCGAGAATATGGTTGAGCCAGCAAGCTTTCTTGTAAAGTCCGTTAAAAAAGGAATCGGGTAACGATCTGGTACTGTCACTGAATTGAGTTTTCTATAATCGCCAACCAAGCGATAACTGTCTGTTGGGACGATGGTGGCTGTGATGTCTTGGTCGTCACCAGGAGGTAGCGTCTCTGCTGTGCCTACTGCTCGCTTCTCGATGATGTGAATTGGCGTAGCGTAGCTAGATGATGACCGCTGTACTACGTTAGCGTCCAAGAGCTCATTAAGATGATCTTCTAGAAAAGAAAGATGATTAGGGTTCAGTTTGCGACAGCGTGCTTTAACCGGAGGGCCGGTCGTGTCAATGTGATGTACTACAGTAAGTTTTACGGGTTGATGGTAGTCGAACTTACGCAAAAGCTCCGGGAAGTTTGTGTGTAGCATCTTGCTATAAACATTAAAATCGCTAGACATGTTAACAGTACCTGAAGAGGGTACGTTAATGGGTAAAGGTAAGGGAAGAAAGGGGGAAGAAATCGCAGGAATAACGATTGACTCGGAAGGAGGAGTCAAAACATTAGCCTGAGCAGAAAATGGTTTGCGTTTAGTGCCAGTCTCAACTGGTGGGGTTGTGGAACCTCGACTGCGAGTTCGGGCGGGCTGGACATCTGCTGTGCAAATGACCCGCGAGAAGAGCAGTCAGTCTTAACTGGGGGGGTTGTGGAGCCTCGACTGCGAGTTCGGGCGGGCTGGACATCTGCTGTGCAAATGACCCGCTGAGAAGAGTAGTCAGTGAGAGGATTCACTGTTGGAGCTGGAAATTGACAACCCTGGTTGCGTTTTCGGGCGAGCTTGACATCTGTCTTGCAAATGACTCGTCGAGAAAAGCAGTCAATGGTTAGGTTGTGTCGCTGTAAAAAATCCAGGCCTAGAATGGCTGTAGATATGTCAGCGACATAAAATTTCCAGGGGTATGGCTGTAGGCCAGGAATCGGGAAATGTAACATCAAAGTTACAATGTGACAGGTTCACAGGAATTGACGTGTTGTTCACGGCCATAAATGAAATGTTGGCAGGCGTGATGTTTTGGTTACAGGAAACTGCAACGTGGGTGGATAAAATGGAATAATCCGCACCAGTGTCAACCACAAAACTAATTTTGTAGGTTAGGTCTTGTAAAACAATTAAAGAAGAAGTTGGAGGGATTGAATTAACCCTGCATGGCCCTCCCTGGAGGACAGGAGAATGCGAAGTTAGTTTTTTGTTTGGTATGAACAATTTCCCGTACAATTACGTGCATTATTTTGAAAGCGTCTGTGATAATGACACGGTTGCAATTGTGAATTGGCATTGCCCGAAGTCATGGAACGGCGTTTATTGAAATGCTGAGGATTTTGGGAGTTCGGAGAGATGGTGGGAGTTACAGGAGATTGTCGCTTGTTCATGGTAGAAAGCTCATTGGAAATGGTAGTAAGATTGGTCGTCAAATTGTCTAGCTTAGCTTCTAATGCAGGAGTAGTTAAAGGTTGTGGTGCCTGTTGCATAGAATAAATTAAATCTAATTTTTCTACAAAGGATATCTTAAGTTCTGGTTGTATTTTAGCTATTAAAAATTCTTTGGTTAATTCCTCAGTTAGATCGAGATCGATTGCTAACTTTTGAATGTTAAAAAGTAATTCTTTGACACTACCAGAGAATTGAAGAGTCTCCAAAAGATTACTAATTCGAGATTCTCGTGGCCCTAGGATAGATTTTATTACTGCCCGTTTCAAGGTAGTATATGGTCGTTGCCTCGGTGGATTAATGGTCAGGTCGCGATGAGCTCCTGAAACGTCGAAACGAGTAAAGTATCTTTCCACTAAAATAAAATACAGGTCAATATCGTTACTCGTAAAAACTGGAAATGGAACTTTGACAGTCGCCATTTGAAATATTAAATAAGTAAATAAAAATTTGAAACTTATCGGATGAGAAGGAGCACTAGTTCTGGTTCCAACGGTCACCTCCAACCAGCTACGACAAGTCACGTAAGCGAAGCAGGTAGCAGTATCTCACAATGACAGGAGTCGAGTAGTAGTTGTTGATAGATGATGCAGGTAGAACTAGCAGTTGTTCACCTGGAGAATTCAGTTCAGCAGGCAAAGACCACTACTGTTAAATTCTTCTTCAGGAACGTCGTAGGGTCACCAAATGTAGCGTTTTGATGATTGAGGTAGTGTTAGGGCTACATATATCTCTTGTAAGAGTAATAAAACACAAGTTTACTTCTATGAGATATTTATTTTACTCTTTTTTATATGACTTGTTTATTATTCTTGTTGCCTAGTACCATTCCGTATCTACGCAATGAATGCAAGTTGTGAGCTATTCACAGCAGTACCAAAAACATGTTTCAAGGTATTTTACAAAATCTCTCTCATGTAATTCTTTATTGATAATGTAATTTTATTCATGGAAGTTAATAAATATTACAATGCAAATGTACTATTGATTTCATAATTAACAAGGATAACTAGGCTAATACGATGCCAGTTTATTCTTTTTTGCAGTGTAAATGTATAGGATAAAATAATAAAAAATAGCAGCATATTAGCCTCGTTGTCCTAGATCATTATGAAATCAATAGTGCCATGTGATGTTATGTCCTAGGATCCTGTTTTTTTGTGTGTTTGATATTGTAGTCGGACATTATTACCAGCTTATTTTATTAATTGGGATATAATATTATATATCATTGTAATCAACAAATTAAGAACTACATTTCCCTGTATTAGTTTTCAATAATTTAACAATTTTTGAAATCAATTTATTTTAATGGCGTCATAAACGTCAAAGTTTTTCTAAATATTTATTTAAAAATATCTATTCATTTGTTTTCCAAACCATATATATATAAGACTGCAACATAAAATAGTAGAGGACGTATTTCATTGCTACTCAAATATGAATTTTAAAATAATAAAAAGTTAAGTTATGTAATTTATCACCTTTTATCATATACAAATTGTAAAAATTAATTAATTTTCATGAAGATCTACTTACCATATGTTTTTGTGCAAGAAAAAAGAATTAACAATTCAATTTGAATTTCAATTATTATGATAATCCAAACCAAATCGATTTACTGGAACAAAAATTGATCGAGGTTGACTGTCTGGTTTAACAGATTTTGCATGTTATTCAACGAAAGCCGTGTCTCTTCCAGTACCAGAGAAGATTTAACAGGATAATTTGAAGCCTGTGTTTGTGTTGCATCAATTAATAACAAAGTAAGTGCACTTTTTAACTATTATCTTTTTTGTACCAGATTAAAAAGATCTAAGTAAATTTATAGATTATTATTAAAGATAATCTCAAGATATCAATTTCGCTTTTGGTCAAAAAAATCTGCGATTTATGAAATTACATGTAAAGATTTTGACAAAAATTGTGTCAGCGTGACAAAAAGAAACATTAAGGCCAGGTTTAAAGAACACTTATACTGTCTTAAAAATAATTTTAGGGAAGAAATTGCAATTGTTGAACACTTAATTGGTAAGAAACATGATATAAAAAACGTGAAATTATTAGAAGAAAAAAATCAACCAAAATCTCTTAGCTTAAAGGAAGCGATTTATATGCACAAAAATAAAAGTAAATTGATTAATATAGATTTAGCTCCGCTACACAATACGTTGCTCATACTCCTGCTCACTTCATAAAATTTTAAAGTGTTTGTATTTATATGTTGGAAATATTTATGTTTACAGGATGTTTTTTATATAAAGGGTTTTGGCTTAATGGGTAATATATCTATAAAGAAGGAAGGCAAAAATGCATAAAACTACGGACTTTCAAAAATAAATTTTCACTAAAAACTGTTTGGCAGCCGGAAAATTAAGCAAACTGAAGACGGCCCTGGTGGAGGAGCTATTATTTCTATGCTGATCATTCATTTAATTTATGTCAAACAAACATATGTTTACTATTTAAACTGTTTATAGGTAGTAATAAATACATAAATTTGTCAAGTAGACTAAACAACGACAGCACCTGAATAAATAGGGATTTTTTTGTTATTATTACAACTACTGCATTTCCGTATTAGGTTGCAAATCGTTATTCTTATTAATGATAATGAATTTGAATTGTATTTAATCTCGGAAATCGTTAGAAATGATAGGTAAATCGGTAGCTTAATAAAATCAATTAACAGTTAAAATTGCTGTAAAGCGAAATATTAAAAACATGACATGTCTTTATCCTGAAATTATTCATTTGCATGACTGCAATTAAACTACTAAAAACGTACAAGATTGTGCATTTTAATAATAACAATAGTATGGAAATGGTATAATACGATCATTTCTATCGATTAAAGCAGCGTAATGATTAATGACGTGACGTAATAATTAATTCATTCAGAAGATACTTAAGTTATAGTTAAATGTAAAAAAACACTCCAGCTTTTACTAAATGCATAAACCTTTATTTTATTTTCTTAACAATAAATAGTATGTAATAAATACAAATTGGTTGCAATACAGAGGGTAAATTAACAATACTTATATACAAAATACGTATTAAGAATTCGCAGAAGGAAAAGTACTACATTTCTTTAAAATGTGCCGTGATCTGTTTATCGAATTACCAGTTTTCGGAAATTATTGTCATCTGGATTTGTATAAAAGTTCCTTAAATGGGTTCGTACATTTATAATCTACCTTCAAATCGTTGGAAATTACACAACTTATGTAAGAATTAATTACACCCAATTGCGGTAAAAGAGGAATTGGAAAACCAACATAACAATATGTAATAATTACTAATTACTGTTTGGTGTAAAACATAAATGCCATGTTTCTTTGCAACAGCTGTTTTATTAATATCAACACAAATGCATGGTTAAGGTTTTTGTATCGGATCACATTTCTTAATAGTATTTACTACTTGGTAATAACTTCTGACCACATTATTTACGTTAAATCATGCAGACAGCCATAAATTAGCTTGTTCATGTGACATACAACAATAATTCTTCAAAGGCAGTTTCATCTAAGAGGGTATCACATTTTTAAATTAAATTAAGGTAGGTTAGTGTTACAGGGTCAGACTCGAAAATTAATAAAATTTTAAAATTCACATTCTCGAAAACTATTCGTTTGAAGAACAAACTTTATAAGGAAAACTTGCTCTACTATATTCCACCTATCTACCATCAGCCAATACCCTTCAATTAAAAAACACCATGTACTATTGCAGTTTCAATGATGATGCCCAATTGCTGGGTGAAATATATATGTTTGAAATAAATAAATAAAATCAGTTTAAGAAGTGTTTTAATTTATCTCATATTTTCAGCAGCCTTAAACTTCACGTTTAATTAATTGCTCAACATTACCCCTTCTCCCCGGTTGCGGTAGAAGCTATAATTTCTCTCTCCTTGTTTGTATTTTTCATATACTTTTCCTTTTTTCCTACGCAACTCTGAAGACAGGAGTTTTACAAAAGAATTACTGTGGATAGCTATTTTTACCTTCTCTTTCTTTATAACAATACGGCCTGATGTGCTATTTTGATCATGTCGATGCTTGCTAATAGATGATAAAACGGTTTGCAACATTTAACTGTGATTACTCAAAAAGCACCACTGTATCAATGTATTTTTAATTTATCATTATCAAAGTATAAAAAAGAACACTGAGTTGAATTTTTGCCGAATCAAGGTTTCTTTCCTTCGAATGGAGATTGATTGGTGTTCGAAACTAAAGTACACAACCAAAGCGGTGATACAAATGACCTAATAATGTGTGCCCTTGCCTCTTGTTTATCTTTATTACCTAGGAGTTTCACAACATAGATACTGATTAAAGAAGTTTGGGGGTTTGATAATGTTTAAAAGTTGCTTTAAAAAGTATAGTGTACATGTACAGGATGTCCAAAAGATATTGTGTCAACTTCCGAGAATTCCTTTGTTCAAAATACGTTGATTAAACGCATTTTGTTTTATTCAAAAGCAACTAAGTATTTGGAAGTTATAGTATAGATACAAGCTTAGGATATTAAAAAATTGATTAACACTTTCTCTACATACCGTTAAATAATATTAATTTGACATTCGAGGGTTATGGGATATTGGCAAAATAAGCACAGGGCATGTTGATGCTTTTAAGATTTCCTGAAAGAATGTTTTATTTATCGAATTTATCCGAGTTACTTACTTACCAGTTTAAGCCAGCATTAAACTTTGGATCAGTTCAAAACCTGGTATGTCTAGTGCAACGGAGTCTCTACAAACTTTGACACTCTTGTGAAAGGATTACTGCGGCTGCTCTCCATTTAAATGTAAGTTGCAACCTTCCCCCCATATCATATTTGTTTGTTTGTGATTGTTCTACATTTTCAAGATAAACGAATGAAAATGGATATCCCTGCTTCTGAATACTTCCCAGTGCATGAACTTAATGTAAAAACGGATGGTTAATATCTCTACTTCTTTTACTTCAAACAATTAAGTCTCCTTAAGTCGATTAAGTCTGCTTAAGAGAAATCCGTACTATGAAGATAATGTCGATTTTATGGCTTTCTGGATCTGCTGTACAGCCGTTAATATTCAATATTTTTGAGATTTAATTTTTTTTGTTAGAACATACAACACCTCTTCTACAATTCCGTCAGAAGCAATTGAGGAAAGCGATTAATTTTTTGTTAAAAATAAATTGTAAACTTATGGAGGATACTTGAATTTAGGTAATATATTAGAAAAAAGAGTCTGGCCAAATCGTAATGTAAGTTTTCAACTATATTTCTGTCAAATTTCGTCATTGTAAGAGAAAATACGTAAGAGCTACGTTAAATCCAATAACATCCTGAAAACATATTTTCAGAGCATCGTGCACCCCGCTTCGATACAAAACTTCCCCGTCGCTTACGAATCGAGAAACCTCGTGGTAATAAGGTGGACGGATTTCTGTACTAAAAGAAAGTTCGTGGCAATTCGTTATTTCTCCACCATTCCCTTTATTAAAAATTACAGTGGGGATAGGGTATAACGAATCTGAAGACCGACTATCGTACGGATTCCTCTTAACTTGCTTCTTAAGGTGCTTTTAGACTTGTACACTTTTGTTGCGCCATTTTCGTGGCGCAACTACAAAATTGCATGTTGTGTTCACACATAACCAAAAATAAGTCTAAAGTTGCGCCAGAAATGAATGGCGCAACTTAAAAGTGTCAACGGCAATTTTTAAAAGTTGCAAGGTATTCACACACAATGCTCCACTTTTGTTGCGCCACTCTTCATAAACTCAAGCTGCAACTTTAAGAGAGGGCTACAATTTTACCGTTTAGTTCTTGGTGTACTGCGAATACGATAAAAAGGCCGTTCTTCATTTTGATTTAAATACCACAAGATTATAATGTAGATAATCAAATTTTTCTTACTTATTAAAAGTAAAAATACATAGTTTTATGTCTACTATCTTTTCCATTTATTTTAGTTAATTCATTTTATCATTTACTAATTTATTTTAATCAATTCTAAAATAATGTTTTTTTAGGAGGTACACGCTGAAGAGTTTTTATTTGTTTATAATTAAATTTCCATTACAATTTAAACTTGAGAGAAATAGCTGTCATTTTTGTAAAGGCGCATTTTAAAAGAAATTCTAAAGATTAACCATTTGCCTATAATTCTTATTATTTTTAATAATACAAGTCAACATTATTTTAAAATGATAATCACAAACCAGTTAATTAAAACGCAAAACACCTAATGAGAAGAACGCCAGTTTCACAACAGTCACGTGCGTAGTATTAAATTTAATTAATAAAAGTTGCACTAAAATAGATATTGCGCAACTTTATATAACCAACACGTCGGTCAATTTTTATATTGCGCAACTTTAGTAAGTGTACCTGCTCACACATAGCAATTTTAAAAGTGTACGCAACTAGAAAAGTGGCGTGCAATTTTGAAAATTGCGCAATTTTTGAACTTGCAGCGGTGTTCACACATCGCAACTTGCCATTTTATCAAACTTGCGCCATTTTTCAGATTGCGCAATGCGAAAAGTGTACAAGTCTACAAGCACCTTTATATATAATGATTTCTACAGTATGACTAATACAAAATTTTATTTCCGCTCTGAATCTTTATTCCCCAAACCTGGGAACAACCGATGAGAGGCATTTATCTTTTTATATATTTGCAACGAAACCACAAACATAAAATTTTGCATTTTTCATTCGTTAAAAATTGTCATTGTCATTTTTACTCTGTGAAGACGTTGATCTCTAATCCAAAATTCGCGACCAAAAAAATAGAAACACCGACATCAATGTGGTTATTAATTTTCTATATTTTACCTATTGCAGGTGACGGTTGCGCCTCATAAATTGTTTAAAGGTTATTTAAATGTCATAGCTATAATAAAGTTCATTCAACGCAGATGTAAATGTAACAAATTTTTTAAATGTAGTTTCAATCTTTTGGCCGTAGTCGTACATACTCATTCTTGAGAACTAAGACTTTTGCTAATTTGGTGTATTGAGGTGTTTTAGTGTAACCATAATAATAAATATATAATAATCGTTTGGGCAATTATTTATTGCCTTATATTAACTACAGTAAACTACGGTGTAATCGAATATCACCATTGGTATTTTATACAGTGCTATTAAATTAAAATCCAATATACTCGGTAGATTGCATTTTAAAATAATCATATCAAACCATTGCATTTACTGTATGTTTATGCAACCAACAATACACAAATGATAAAACGCGCTAGGTGTATAACCTTTTCATTTCACTTGGATATAATTTAATATTAACAAAATTTATTAAAAAATACAAACGTAAATTAAAATAATATTTATTGCAAAATAAAAGTTGTATTTTTATAACAAACCACGTCTGTTCGTGGTAAATGTATACGTATTGCAGTGATATACTCCTAAAAAGAAAATTCCAAGTTCTGGGCACCAAATATAATTGAGGTGAAATTCAATAAAACAATAGTATAAATATATCACTACAATATTTTTTTAAATTTTTAAATAACAATTTTCCCTTGTCACTAGCTCAGATTTAATCTCGGTTAAGCAATTGACAAATCTCTTTTATCTGAAATAAATCAACCTTACCTTGCGAAATTTTGTATCAATGGGTCCACCTGTAATGATGACACCTGGGCTGGTAAAATTGTAACAAGCTGCTAACCAAATTATTTCCACACAAGAAAAAAATAAACAACAAACAAAATCCACAATTATAAATTTTATTTAAACACAATTTTATTTAATCATAAATAAACAAAACATAAAAAAATAATGGGAGAGAGACTAATTACTCTACTAACTACCAATTAGCCTTTTTTTTATTGTTGGGGAATTCTACCTACTTTTTTTATTTTATCTAATCTACAAATCCAAAATCAAATAAAAATTAAATATTTTTTTTATAAAAAAAATTATCTCAATTTAGTAAATTTTCTTTTTCATGAAATTAGGTTAACCTTTCCCAAAAATTTTTAATTATACAGTTATATTCTTTAATAGTTTCAATGTAAAATAGTTCGATATCTCTTTAATAAAATGTTTGTCCGAAATTATTTTTGACTGGCCAGTATAATGAATTTTAAATCACATACGATTTTCCGCACACTAGATACATCCTTTAACCGATCCCAGGAACAACAGACTGCTTTAATAAGCACTGCCAACCTCTTCACTGGTGGAAGTGTAAAATTGCTTGATTGCAATAAAATTAAATCTTTATAAATTTTTTTTATCAGATTAAACTTTTGATCTGATATCTGATGATTACATAAAAAGAAACCCCAACATTTCCTTAAAATAACAATATAACATTTCGATCTAAAAAACCCAACAATAACTTACAATTTGAGTCGAACAAACCAAATTCACACGGTCGACTAAAATTGTATTAATTTCCATTTAAATAGGTCCACATACCAGTTTTACCCGTTAATCTGTACACAATATGTTTATTTAACTTTTCCCATTAGTTTGACATCAAAAAACAAATACTTAAGATACAAAATGCACTAAAAATGAAATTTTACTATCGGCACAGGTCTGTGGACATTTTTAAATTGAATTGGCTAAAAAAACACACATTGAACTACAAAAACTTTATACAGCTTACACAGCCACGATGTTAACCAACAAAACTCCAAAATAACTTCATAAACCTACATAAATTAAATTAGAACTGTGGCTCGACAAACCAACACTAGGAACCGTAAAAAGAAAAATCACCCATTCTTGAAAATTAAGTAAGGTAAGTAACTTTTATATATGCAAATCTACTCATAATAGCCCGTTTTATTTAATTATAGGTGCACTTTATCAAATCTAAGCTATTGACGGAAGATTAAGAAAATATCTCAACGTACCAGTCGTTGTATTAAAAATTACAATTATATAAACACTTAACTAGTATCCTTTTGTTGAAATATAAAACTTTTTATGTATGTTAACATAATATGAATAAATTATTCCACTAAAGAAACCCATTTTTAAAATTATTTTCAAAATTTGAGGTTATGTAATGAATAGATCGGAACGTTAAATAACCTTGCATGAAATGTAACTTTAACAAGAAAATATCGCAAATAGGATGTATTTATCTTAACTCCTGTATTTAGCTGGCTTCAACCGTACTTTTGAAACTATAAAATAAACCATTTAACATGGATTAGTTTATGAACGCCTGAAAGATAAGCAACCCAAATTACCTATATAAAATTTTTAACTGCATATAACACAACAGTAAGTATAATATTCTTATATTAGATTCCTACCGAATTCGTTTCATTTAACTCCTGAGACTTAGAAAGACCAAGCGAACAACTCCGATTGGAAAAGGTGGCTTTGTCAAGTATCAAGATTTTGTAAATCGCCGCATTTGTCTACAGCTTTACGTCCATTTAAAAATAATTCTAAAGCGTCACACTTGCCAGACCAAATCAGCTATCACAAAAGACCTTTAGAATTTGTTGATGAAAAATGTGGTGATAGATTTCACGTAAGTGTACGAATTTATGACCGAAAGGTTGCAGCGCTTATCCATAGCAGTGCTTCAATTTCATTAATAGGGAAAAACGGTTTAGAATTAGTGAACGTTTTTGGCCTTAACGTATACGAGTCGCCGACTTAATATAATAACTAGTGTGCGGATTTCTGGCATTATGCTTTTTTCGTACGATGTATGCAGAACAAAATGGGTTATGGATTTTTACGTTTCATAAAAAATGCAAATATTTGACACCTATTTTATTTTGCTTATTTTGCTTAAAATGTCCAAAAAGACTTATTTGCATATGTTAGAGCTTATTTTAGCTAATTTAAGCTTATATGTGCTTTTTTCGTCAATTTCTTTATAATTATTGAAAACAGCAATAATTTATTTATGTGCACATGTCGAGTCGTAACGAGTGTATGTTTCCGGGAACTGAAGCTACACAAAAAACAGTACACCTCGCACGTCGCAATGCACCGTCTTAACTCCCCACTACCCCCAAATTCAGACAGAATAAACAGGTTTTCATTTTAAAACAATAAAATAAATCACTCAAACAGGTCAAGATGATTGAGCTGTAGTGTGTTGAATGTCAATTATTATTTTATATATAATTTTGAATAAGCTAGCAGTTAGCTTCCTGGTTCTCGTAGTTTATCGTTTTCATTTATGTAGTGAAAAGTGTCCTAAATTAAAATGCCCAAGGTTAAAGACAAAAGTTTACCGTTAGAGTGGATTAAAAAATATCCAGAATTAGCGATCCAGAATAATAAAATATTCTGCAGAGTTTGCGTAAAGATGGTAAGATAATATTTAGGTTTCGATCCTTTTAATTGCAATTGCTATAAATTTTAGATTTCTATCGATAAAAAATATAACGTTGCCCAGCATGTGTCAACTTTAATGCATAAAAGTAACATGAATAAAAACAGGCCAATTCAGAAAACAATTCAAGAATCAATTGCTTCTAGTTCCCATTCAGATACGTTTGCTTTTGATTTGTGCGACACGTTTGTTTCGGCTAATATTCCTTTAAAGAAGCTAGATAATCCCAAGTTAAGAATATTTCTAGAAAAATATTGTCAACGATCTATTCCAAGTGAAAGTACAATCAGAAAAAAATACCTTAATGAAGTATATAATCAAACTTTTGACAAAATTAAAACAGAAATTGGAAATAATTTCATTTGGTTCACAGTTGACGAAACTACTGACAGTAGCGGACGATATATAGCAAATTTACTTATTGGAATTTTAAATGAACAAGCTCCCACGAGGGCATTTTTAATTTCATCCAAACAATTAGAAAAAACGAATCATACTACCATCGCTCGATTTGTTCAGGAAAGCCTAGCTAACTTTTATTTACCAAATCCTGTTCCACATGAAAAGGTGATTTTAATGTTATCTGATGCGGCAGCATACATGATTAAAGCAGGAACTGCTCTCAAAATTTTCTACGAAAATTTAATACATTGTACGTGCTTGGCGCATGGATTGTCTCGTGTGGCTGAATCTGTTAGACAACAATTTCCTTTGGTAAATGAACTAATTAAGAATGGTAAAAAGATTTTCGTAAAAGCACCTTTGCGAGTGCAAGCTTTTCGAGAACGATTTCCAGACATACCGTTACCCCCAGAACCAGTGCTAACACGTTGGGGAACCTGGTTAGAAGCATCTTTGTACTATGCTACCAATTACGAAAAATTTAAATGCTTTGTTTGTGATTTGGATGGATCATCAACTCAAGCTATAACTGATTGTCAACAGAATTTAAACAATAAACAACTGTTTCAAAATTTAACATTTATCAAATGCAATTATTCGTATATTAGTCAAATGATAAAACAACTGGAAGCACAAAATTTACTTCTTGTGGAAGCCGTTAACATGGTGACGGAATTTCGCCGTTTAACAAATTTGGTAAATGGATCTATTGGAATGATAATAAAAAAGAAGCTGGATGAAGTTCTGAATAAAAACGAAGGATTTAAAACTCTTTCGAACATCTCAAAAATTTTAGAAGGATGTATCGTCGAGGAACAACCAAACATGAATATTCCGATTCATATTTTTAAATTCGCACCAATAACGTCTGTAGACGTTGAAAGAAGTTTTTCGACATATAAAACCATTTTTTCGGACAAACGTCAAAACTTCACCTCAGAAAATCTGGAAAAATTTATAATTGTGAACTGTTACTCAAAAACTTGTAAAGAATAAATTATACATAATTAATTATACTTATCTAAAACTTCTAGCACACTTTTTTTCACAGAATTTTGATTTTTTTGTTGCCTGTGTTTCTAGTAATGGTAAAAATACTAATGTTTTTGGTACCTAGATACAATTTATTCAAGAAATGATTTCCAACAGCTTTAAAATACAACTTTTTAGTATGGCAACTTTACAGCTTATTTTTAAATTTTGAAGCTTATTGCTTAAGTTTACGTGCTTATTTTGAATTTTTACGGGCTTATTTTATGCGCTTATTTTTGAAAAATAAATGCTTTTTTATCCGCACTCTAATAATAACAGCCGAGGGTAGATCCCAACAAATATTTGAATTTGCTGAAGTGCTCGTCTCGCGATGACATGTGTAAAGTAGTAAGATTGTCATTTTGGGTAATGATTTTTGCAATAACCAATCAGTTTAGATTATTAGTTAATTGGGATAGCATGACTTTTGTAAATGATAAAGTTAGCGATTAGCGTGATAGTGATGACTAAGAAAGTGGCCGTTATAAACAAAATTGTCTCTAAAGGTAATTTGAGCGCGAAGCAGTCTTTAGAATTTGAAAAGGTCACACTAGAGCATCGGTTCTCCGTACTTGAGTGCTAGGTACTTCTCATCAGAGGGACATGGGTTCAAATCTCGGTTGAAACTAAATTTTCCGTTGCAGTTCCATACGGGTTTGTGTGGAACCCCGAGACTACAAATGCGGTAAAAGAGAAATAGATTATGTATGTATATAATGTAACATATAAATGGCGAACTTGACAAAATGTTAGAGTTAGGAGTTGTAAAGCCCTGTTTATCGTCTTGGGCATCTCCGGTCTTTCTGGTTAAGAAACTCCGCCTTAGAACTTAGATTCTGTTTTGACGGACGACGTTTCAACGCCGTTACTAAACGTAATGCGTATCTGTTAAATTTAATCTATTTTCTAAACTTTCTAAACAATGAAGGCTGCTTTTTGCTAAATTCCTCTCGATCAATTATTGCAAGAGAAAAAGAGAAAGTTTTACGTTTCGGTTTAAATAATACTGCTCAAACACAACAGAGATTGGGGGAATGCTATTTGTGAACCGTTCTTGGAGCCAGCATTTATAGATACTCTTAGAAATGTACAGAACATTACTCGAAGCCAACATTATTGTAAACTTAGAAAAGTGCAAATTTTGTAAAGTATTCGGGAAACTTATGTAGTTGTCCGAGAAGACTTAAGTATCTTTAAAAGTGCTTCAGACACCCAAAATTATACAGTTTAGGATGTCTATATCTGAAAGGCACCGTTAAAGATACCTTCTTCAAATTTGGTAGGGAAAGGTTTCTGAAAACAATTTTTTTCCAAAGTTCTTTATTGAATCTGCGAGCAGGACGCTTAGACCGGCTAAAATCAAATTTGGTCACAATAAACTAATTACCTTATAGGTATATGTTTACAAACAAAATTTCAAAGCATTTCCATTTTACATAGGTTAGACCTGATGAAAAGTGAAACAATATTATACTCGCATATTGTAATGTCAAAAATAAAGTTTCAAGAATAGAGTTTACAGAAGAAATTGTTACACCTAAAATCTTCGAAAAAGAGGCGCCTGCTTATAAGAATGGGGATTATGTTTGAAAGCAAAATTATATGCTGTCACAGTTCAAAACACATTATAGCTAAAAAAAGGTGTCTACTAACTCTGACGATTAAAATAAGTTGTGTTCTACATCAGATATCTTAGCAAATGATAAATATTTCAAGTAATGATGAAAATCTAAATAGCTGAGATATGATTTTACTTCATAGTCTTTCATACTCGCAGCTCGCTGATACTCTTAGCAAATAGCGTAAAAATTGCTATTCAAATAGGTATCCAATTTCTGTTTTTTTTTTAATTTAAACCTGTTATAAATTGAATATTATTTCATATTTCATTTTCATACCGTCCTACTTTCACGATCTCTCTTATAAAATGCTAGTTTAAAAGCAGCAAAAATGAAAAAGATACTTTTTTGCATTCATTTTATAAATTATAACAAGCACAATAATATTGCCAATGTTATTCTAAAATGTTTTTATTTTCATACGCTCAAAAGCGCGGAAAATAAATTACAAAAACCTAGGGCAATTTGGTAAACCTCTATGTGTATATTTTTAAAAACAAAAAAATTCTCCCCGTATAGGCACGTTGTAATATTCTTTATTAACATTTATAATAAAGCGTTTTTAGAAAATGTTATTGTTTTAAATGTATAATTGAAATGAAAAATAGAAAAACTCGTATGAATTTGGTAATATTTACTTACACAAGAAAACTAGTAAAATAAAAAGTATCACAATAAAATGACAAGAGTCAATACGAAATTAAAACATTATTTGGTTTTATCGCAACTGTTATGTTAAAAGGGTCATTTAAAGGAGAACCTTCATAAATCTCTTATAACGAGTGTATGACAAAACGTAGTTTTGGAATGTTTCAAAATATCTTAAAAAATGACAAGATATTCAAAGTATTGCCTTTTGCTAACGTATTAAGGAAGTTAGGTAAATATGCAAATAATCACCTTCAGTTCAAAATAGCATGTGGACTACCAGTAAATAAACGGGATGCGGTTAAGTCATTAACTAAAATTATAGCTGAACAGGAGTGTATAGCTATCATATCTAAAATACTGACATTTCTAGGTCATTACTTATGAAGTGGTTCAATATAAAATATTAAATTGATTGATTGACCCTTTCAGTTATTTTAGAAATATCTGAAATATTGTGCAGATACTCTCCAATATATAGCTAATGGAAAGATGGGATTATATTATTTTTTTTAAATTTAATTATCAAGAGATACAGGTTGTTGTTTACATCGAACATGTGATTCTTGGAGATTATAAGGCTTTACGTCCAACGTGGTACATCACATTGGACATAGAGTTTATAAATTAAGTAAATATTTTAAAACTGAACTTTACACCACAAGTCTAGTCATAGACGTAACTAGGTCTATATGTCTAGGTATATATGGGGGGGCTTAAGAAAATCTGTGTACCCTAACATACCGTATGTTTCATTAGGATATCAAATATAGGGAATAACCCATGCTTTTAAGAAATCATCTGTAAAATCATTTTTTTTAAGTACTTAAAATTACTATCTTTTTTATCATTATCGTTATGAGTTTAAAGAGTCCTAATTTAGACTCTTTTTTAAAGAAAAATTATTTTACAACAACTTTTAAAATAAATGTGGTACGCGCGCTAATGTTTCTTCGTATCGTCAAAGTCGCTGTCGTTCCAGGTTTGATTCCAGCTGGCAGGTAACTTTATTAATATATTTTTTCAAAAATATAAATTTAAAACAATTTTTCTTCCCGAAAATATTTTCCGCATAATCTTAAAATTGCAATTCTATCCGCAATATTGCACACGACTAAAAATCAGAATAACATTTGAAATGTCGAAAGATCAAGTAAAAATGATGATCTTGATGCATTGACAACCTGACTAGATTCTTAAGTATAGAATTACAAAATTAGTGAAAATTTAATTACATAATTCGTGAATATAATTAAATTTGTGAAATAAGGTTTTCAGGAAAATGGTTGAAAAAATTACTTTTAACCATTAGAAAATATCTAATAGATATTGCTCAATTTTAAAATACCTGCAATATTTCGGAAAAAGTTGCCTGCGAACTGGAATCGAAGCTGCCACGACAGCGACTATGATTTATTACCGGCCCCGTATTTAACTACTGAGCTACGAAAAAATATTAGTGTCGGAGCGTACTACATTTTTTTTTTAAATATGTTATACTTATTTATATATTGCATAATAATTTGGCTTGTCTCAACGTGAGGCATTCCAATGTAATGCAGCTAAAATCAATGTAGACAAAGTCATACTTATCTTTCATTATTAGTTTCTTATTGTTGCTTTATTATCTAATTTCGTTAAATCAAGAAACACAAGCTATTTGCTGATTTTTATTTATTTTAATTATATTTAATTAGCTATATAGCAAATATAATTTTATTTTAATTATATTTGCTATTTTATTACAAAACTAACTACAAAAAATTTCTGGCTCGAATTTATTTTTGCGGGAGCTAATTTTTGGTTTGGAGGGGCTTAGCTCCTACCTAGTTACGTCTATAAGTCTAGTAAAATATCTTTTGTGTCTCCATCCTCATTACTGATTTTCTACAACTCTGCAATTTAGAAACGCATTATTTCCGGCCTTGCCTCCCATCTCAAATAACGACTAGTTTGTTTATGTTTATCGGTTTCCATCTTTGTCTGCCAGACTGTTAATCTTGCTCATCGAATATTTACAACAATTCTAGCAAGATGTAATAGATAACCCAATATGTTTAATTAGAAGGCAGAATTAGATTTTGATATCAACTTCCCTAAGTACATAGATAAAAACAATGATTTATCAGAATATTTTTTAGAACATCATCTGTATGGTAGTAGCAACTTGATTTTATAAAAATTTTCCCAGTAGATACCTTTTACCTTTCTGACTTACAATTTTCGTTGACAGGCAATGTTGGTAGCACTCGTAGCAGCTACCTAAATTAAAGTTATTTAAACAATTACTAATAAGTAGTTAGTCACGGAAATGCATATTGGTTTGTAGTACAACGAATATTACACATTAATTAACATTGCTGCCTCAGAGTCATATTTGCTTACTATGAGAACATACACACCTCCGTGAACAGTACCATCTTCCAATCTATAAAACTTTATAAACTTTTAGAAAGAAAATGCATTAGCTTTCTTAGATTTCCAAATAATTGAATATGACGATCCTGTACCATTCATTCCAGGAGCGAGCACAACTAGATGGGAATGAAGTTAAATCTTATTATCTACTATATAGCGGTGTTGATTCACGCTTCAGTTCCAACGAGAAGTTAACACTAATTAATCAGAATGTATCAATTTAAACTCAACACATTCCAACTGTAAATTAGAATTTAGATTTGTTAAATTGACTTTGTTTATTGTCTGTGATCTCAAACAAAGATTTGAATAAGATGGGACTTTTAAGGAATAAATTTGTTAACAAATAAATGTTACAGATCCCCTCGACATAAGTTTATTATTAAACTTGTAAAAGCCAACTTGACTTTTAAAGTGATTAAAGCTGTCGCTGAGGAAATAAATACTTGAAGATTCATTTTCTTAATTAATAGCTTCGAATCATATTTCACCAAATATGTTATACAAGTCTCTCGGATATAATTGACAGAGAAAAAAGTTTTCTGTTTCTAACTTAAATACACGTTACTTGTTAAACAAGCTTTTCTTCATTAAAAATCAATAATACGGGAATCAAATAAATAATGTGTATACAGTTTTCTTTAGTTTTCTTTAGCAGAAGAACTTTGACATTGTTTTCTAAAGGTTTTCTGAAGTCAAATATTTCAAAATTGAAGAATATTGAAAATTAAAAAATATATTGGAAAAAATTAAATATTCAGAACATGAGTGGTAAATTTGTGGGGATCTCACAATATTAACCATATTACTCGGGCAGCAATCTGGTTTTACCAAGTGACCATGCTTTTTGTGCCAATGGGATAGCAGAGATCGTTAAAAAAAGGAATGGCCTGCAAGAGTGTCATTCCACCCAGGGACAAAGAATATAATACGTGATCCATTGGTTAATCCTTCAAAAATTCTTCTTCCCCCACTACATATAAAAGTAGGCCTTGCAAAACAGTTTGTCAAAGCTTTGAATAAAGGTGGTGATTGATTCAAGCATATTGAACAAATGTTTCCAAACACTTCTGATGCGAATGTGAAGGAGGGAATTTTTAACGAACCCTATATCAGGAAAATGCTGAGAGATCCAATTTTCACCACAAAAATGAATAAAACTGAAAAAGTTGCATGGTGCAGTTTCAGAAATGTGGTGGAAAACTTTTTGGGAAATAAGAATAGTACAGATTACAAAGAAATAGTAGCAGAAATGGTAAAGAATTTTGAAAAGTTAGGCTGCCTGATGAATTTAAAACTACATTTCTTAGATTCACATGTAGACTACTTTCCAGGGAATCTTGGAGATTATAGTGAGGAACAGGGAGAACGATTCCATCAGGATATCAAGGAAATGGAACGTAGATACCGGGGAAGGTGGCATATCAATATGATCGCTGATTACTGCTGGAATTTAAAAAGGGAAACGCCTGCACAAGGAGTAAAGCGCAAAAGACTTCCTCTACTTTTTATTCGAAAATAAAAAGCAGCGATACCATGGCAAACAACAGTAGGAAGTGGAAGTGAATATTTAACTTTACAGTGGAATGAAGAAAAGATCGGCGAACCTTCCTAGTAGTGCAAATGAAGATGGGAACTGCTTACCATGCAAGATAATACCAACAGTGTAACGTCATGCGACCATGGTGATCGTTAAGCAGATTCAGCCAACCAATCCAACACTGGTTGAAATAAATATTCAACCAGTCTCTCACCAGTCGGACATAACGTGCTGGAACACCTTCTAACCGAAACTAGCTTTTCGACGATAATAGGTGGGTACATCTGTTAGATCATTTAAAAAATATCATCTTCATCTAATGTCAAGAATGATATATGGTTCAATTACATGATTACTATTTAAATTTGTGCTAAATTTTTATGAACAGGCTTGAATTGGCCATTTATCACTTTGCAAACATTGTTTTGCAATTAGCATAGGTTTACTGTCAGGAATCTCTAAAACATATCTAAAGTAAAACAACTTCCTCTATCTGTCTATCATATACCATTTTGCAGTGCTATAATAAAGCATCTAATATTTTACAATTTAGAGTCTTTTTATTAGACACTGCATGTACTTCGTAAGCAAAAGTTACTGCATTAACAATGACACAATTATTTTTATGTTATCGGGGTCGCTCAACATTTTTACAGCCGATATTCTCCGATGTTCATATATCGGCGAAGCGGCCGTACACTCATGTGTACAGCAAATTTTAGTTTCCGAGTCTAAGTTTTAGGCGCCACCACATTATTTCACTTCTCCGAAATATTGCATTAAAGGTTTTAGAATGCTGTGGGAAACGGCAGTGAAGTCAGTTAAAAGTCATCTAAACCGAGTTATTAGAAGATTCGATTAGTGCGCTTTCGAAGACAATTTTTCCAAGTTGCCAATAGTCCGACTGACGCGGTGGCAATTGCTACAACGGCTCCACCAGAATTTTTGGCGTTGTTAGTCTCTGGAATATTTCCACGCACTAATGGTAAGTAAATGGTAAGTAACGTAAGTAAATGGTTAGAAACTTTTGTTTTGATTAAAAATGAATTATCGCCACCCTTAAATTGGGGTTTAGGTAGAATTGTCGATGTCGTGTTACTTCCTAGTGGAAATGGGATAAATCGTGTACCAACTGTTAAGACGGCTAATCACACTTATAAACACTGTCCAAATTATGTCTATTCTCAGTTTATGTCTATTAAAATATAATATTTCTCGACCTCATATAAAAATTCTTACATTTGGTAGGTTTACTTACACCATTTTTCCTATCGTTGTCAACTTGTTATACGTATTTTTTCCTTGTTATCTTTCGCGGATTACGTCAATGTAGCGAACCACTGTATATCGAAGACAACTTTTTATTAATTTTTTTGCATGGCATTCGCTACAGATATTAATAATACGTTTTTTTTTAATAAATACTCATGTTTGTAATATTACGAAACCTTTTGAGGAAAAACATTTTACGTCTACCAAAAGCATGCCGATTGAAAAATATTTAAATACAGATTTGTTTTGCGTTAGTCCTTTTCGGAAGATCTATTTCAGAGATAAAATTAAAGAAAAAGAGTCTTGCAGATATCACTTCTCCATTATACGTAACACAATGTGACATATGGTTTTTGTGTAACACATTCTGATTTGTTCCGAGTTAGATATGTCAGTAATCGTTTGAATTCTTGACATGCGGTAAAAACATTTGGAACTTGTTCACCCAAGGGTATAGCGTTTGAAGGCACGAAAAGTAAAATTTTGTTAACAGCTCCTACAGTTCAAAATTAAATTTAGAAAACGGTCTACACTAACTTAAATTAAGATTACAGCCACTACAGAATGTTAAAAGTACTTCTTAATGTAATATTCAGAAAACGATAATGGTAACTAATCAAAATATTTTGTTGTCATTACCAAAATGTTAAAAGAACAATTCAAACATCTATTTATAATTTTGAACTAAATGTTTCGATGTTAAAGTTGTTGTAGTCTTAACGAAACAGATATAATATTTGTTTGTATTTCAGTCGTCGTTTTCAAAGCAGATAATAAACACGGATTATAATTGTTCGTTTCATTACGGTCTTCAGCTGAAGCTGTTTATACAACCGGAAATTTTTGTTGGCTTTGTACCAGCTTCTGGTTTCCGCTAGCAGGGAAAAAATTAAGAGGGTTGTGTTCCTTTTTCTTTGTGATGAGGTTTTTATAGTCTTTATTATTTTAATGTAGCAAAGCCTGTTTCAGATTTTCTGAATTCGTAGTTACGAATTAAATTCTTTTGCACACATTTACTTGTTCGTTATTTAAAAACTTTTAGAAATAGGTATAGGTTTCAAAGATTTCACGCGAACTTTTAGATTAATTAGTTACTTAATATGAATTTCTTATCTTATACATATTGTAATGTGATTTGATTCTACTAGGGAGATTTACTCTCACGACAATATTTAATAGGCAGATTTTATTCAATTCTATAACTACCCCACCTAATAATTACATAACCTAACTTTTAAAAATAAACTTTTAAAGATTTTCTTTTTGAAAATAAATTTAATTAATTAAGGCTAACCACAAAAAACTATTTAAGCAAATAAAGGATATGTGGAAATTCTGTTTTTCATAGAAAACAGGTTTTCTAAAATTTTCTTCATAACTTAACGATTTGGTAGTCGTTTATGCATTTTCTTAACTTAATAAAGTTTAGTTGATTTTTAATGTTAGAAATCATTTGGAACAGACAAAATATATTGTATTGAAAATTTATGCGAATGTATAGCAACTTACCATGCTGAGATATTGTTGAAACAAAAAATTCATGTTAAAGAGATGTGTTTGCAGTATTATTTAAAAATCTTAAAGCTGTTTTCTTTGCTAAATTGGTTTAGTGGAAATAAGAATTGATACACTTTTTAATGTAAAGGTTGGATCTTGTTGATGGAATCACACACATGGTTGACAAGAAGCGCGTTTCTAACGTTCGTTTGAATTATGTAATTTGGCTTATAAATCAAAGTTTTTGGCATTTAAAAACATTCAAATAATATTAGTATTGATTTGTGGAGAAAGGAATGTGTAAAAAGGTGTTTTTATGATTTTAAGTTAATTTTTAGTATTAAGGAAATATTGTGTCGTTGACATTAAAATTAAAGGCATAATTCTATTTTTTGACACAAGTGTTGTATATCAATGCATTAAGGATTTTGTTTTCTATACGTTTATCTAATTAGTTCTTACGCTAATGAAAATTTATAAATAATAATTGGAATATTTAATTTTGAAATGTCGAGATTCTTTTGTATTTTGGTTTTTCTCAAAGAAGTCGTTTGTTTTCTAAAAAAGTATAAAAAAGAATCCATTTTTTAACAAACACGTAGCAAGCTTTATTGAAGTGTTTTTTAAGTATGAAGTTGTTCGTCTTTTTCTATATTTTAGAATAAAAAAATCATTAGATTTGCCAATAAATAATGCAGTTAAAACTACAATTTAATACTCAAATACAATTTAATAATCTTGTAGTTTATTGTACACTGAGATTGCTAGTCCCAAAAAATTCCGTACCGATGAAATGAAGTACTGTAGACCACCCCTAAATGTGAGTAGTTTTAACCTTTTTTTTTTGTTTAACTCTGAGAAACCAAATTTTGCTAAACAAAACATTGCATAGGTTAACAGGGGCTATTCCGACCAGTAAAATAGTGTACTCAAACATAAGAATTTCATTTTTTCCAATCAAAAAATACTATTATAGTGTTCAAAGTTAGGTACAGTTTGCCCTAACTTTGAGCACTACATTATTTTCAGCTTCTTCAATGTTGTATTGCTTTATTAATCTCATCTTTAAACACCTTTAATATTGTGTTTTAAAATATATTTTATCAACAAACCAATAAAAAATACACAACTTGACGTAAAATAGAGATCAGGAAAGAAAAGCTCTACGTCATCAATGTCACTCCAGCTAGCATGTCCTAGTATCTTCAAGGTTACCTAGACCTTTAGGTGGGTTGTAATTTGCATACATTTTTACACTAGCCGGTGTATTGCGAAGGAAGTTAATTACATTAAATTTTCTGTGCTTTACTATAAACGTAGTCTGCGCTTTACTATAAACAACCAAAAGATAAAATGACTACAGGAAATTATTACCATTGAGTACAAGATGGCCAACATATCTAAAACCTTTAATTATCTCCAGCTAAATTGTGATAGAATAACTAGGTGATCGAGCTGTAATTAACCGATTGTTAAATTAAAGACATAGCTTTTAGAAGAAAAGGAGGTACTTGAGACAGGCACTTTGGAAGTAAAACCTTGTTTTAATTAATTTCTAAGTTCTGCTGTAACTATCATAAGATTTCTAGCACAATCCTAGCCACACCTCTTGTGCGCGCCGATAGTAGAATCTTGTATTTATTAAAATATTTGAATGCAATCATTGTATTGCCAACACCTCGCTATTCTAAAATTGCTAGACTTCTTAGTGACTTAATAGATTTAGGAAATAAAAGATTCAGACTTAATACATCGACTTTGAACCATCAAGTTGAGTTATCCACAACTTAATGTAGATTTAGCTAGGTCTAACGCATTGGAACTTGATCAAACTTGCCAAATTCAGATACCCACATAATTACAATCTCACATTTAATGGCGATTCTAGCGTAAGTGTTGAGATAGAGTCAAAGATCTATCTACTATTTACCTGTGGTAGGCTGTATAAGGGAATATAAGTTGTACACTTCATATTCACTAACTAAATTATTTATTCAAAAAATATGATTAGAGTCGTGTCTACAAGGGAACTACTGAGGCACTTTAAAGCCTGTGCACTTTTAAGTCCACAGGAGGGGATTTTGAGCATTTGCTTTAAGTTCAAGATAAATTCAATTTATAAAAAATATTTTCTCAACCCCTAAATGCACATTAGATAATTAAGTAAGGCATACTACCGTATGCAGAATGAAGTTAAGAATACATTTCCGTGAAAAAACACAGGGTGCAATTTGAAAAATTAATCAAGATGGCATGATCTCTTTAACGTTGCTATGCAACCAGCGTTTAAGGATGTTTTCTGAAGGTCCATTTTGAATCATTCACAATAGTTTTTGGTTGATTTCTTTATCTTTTCAAATAAGGGAGATCTTGCGTGTAAACAGCATTGTGGGACACCCTGTATATTAAAAATTGAAAAGTTTGAATAAGTGTATAATTAATTATTACTAGAATAAAAACACTCTGTAATTGACGGAAACCGTATTAATCTTAACTTGGTATAAAATTTATTTAATAAATGTTTAAAACAAGCTGAATTTATTCACATTTATTCAGAAACACTTCTAAAATAATGTAAAATGTAATTAGTTCACATTTAATTAAGACTAGAACGCTGTAAATGAACCTTCACCTTTTCTGGTTGTAGAGAATTGTACAACATTGTATTACCACTTTCTTTCATAATTTTTAAATTAGCATAGATACCAGCAACTTGTTATGATCGTCAATATTTACAAAACTTATATGAGTCGTTTTCTGTACACATACGCAAGAAACTAAAGGCAAACAGTGTTGTTGTTACATTTTCAAACTCAAACAGTATTAACAATATAATGGAATTAAGCAAACTCAAATAACTTTTGAATTATGCATCAAATCGTCTTTCTGTCTAGTTTTTCATTATTTAGGCAACAGTTAGACAGTTATAGCAGTTGTAAGTAACCCTTTGAACATTTATTTTATACATGTTAATACATATTATTTTATAAACTGTGACTGCCTAACTACAGTTAAAAACCCGAGAACCTTTTTTTGGTTAAATCATAAATTTAATTTGAATTGGCTAGCTAAAATAAAACACCACAATATTTCTTTTCCCTATAAGTTAACTCAGTATTATCTTTTATGTTTGAGCACGAAACAAATGTAGAATCTCAAAAAAATAATGATTAAATATTTTTATACGTTTAATTATTATTTTTCTTCTAAAAACACCTGGCTTGAAGTACAGTCACAGTATATATAACATACAGTAATGTGACTGTCGCAAATAATTTCCATCCACCACACCACATGCTGGCACGTGTCGGTAGTATGCAGACAGCAGTTCTGTTTCAAACACGCGACAGAACGTATCGAAATTACCAGGGTCGGATAAACCCACAATCGTGCAGTATTAGTGCCAGTAAACAATGCATGCATGCAATGCATAGTGCCGTTGTGCCGCCAAAGGCTGTAAAAATACCTCGGAAAGAACTACAATTAGTTTTTTCAGGTTTCCGATGGATAATCACCGGTAAGTGTTATTTTTTTCTATATACTATTATTTTTTAATAAATACGCTCGAAAAACAATGCCGTATTTAAGAATTCACTTTTGTATATATTTACCAATTGCTTAAAATTGAAATGCTAACACGTAACAGAACAAATAAGCGATTACGAAATCCTACATAATAAAACATTTTATGCTGATTTATTAAAAGAGTTCAACAATAAAGAATCTAGGTCAACGCCTTATCAACAGGTGTTAACTACAGCGTCTTTTGTTACTCTCGTTAAAAAAAGTCAAAGCGTGCGTTAGGATTGTACTTTTTAGCATTTCGTTTGTCATTGCGTCTTTGATTTAATATGAATGAAAATAAATTTTATTATTATTAATTATTATTATTATAGTGTAAATTGATTTCATCTCCCCTATTTTGTACGTATGTGATTTCGGTGACCTAGATTCTCCATTTGTTTGTTGAACAGGTCTTCAAATTGTATACAGCTATGCATTTGTTCGTAATTATTTCTAAATAAAATGAAATGACTATTGCAGCGCAAGAATATGGTTAATGTCTTGAAAAAATAATGTAACTTTAGTTGGTAATTAACGATGTAACAAGAAGCAACTCTTCTAACTTAGTTTAATAAATGTTTTAAATATCTAAATTGATTATAGTTTTATTTATTAGATTCGATCAGTAAAACTTTAATTAAGTGGTTCACTACACATAATTCTATTTCATATTTTACTATACCATTATAATATAACAAGAGATTTTGTTTACATATTTGTTCGACACATTTTACTGAATGCGGCTCTGCGTTTTATTTACCGGCATTCGTAGGCGATGCCGACCGATAAACGTCGGTCCACTACTTCGTTTATGGGCGTGATATTCGAAGGTGGATTAATAAAATGAAAGGTGCCGCATGCAAGTAAACCTACTGATTGTTATATTGATAAAGTGAAATATTCAAAAACACAATAAATAAATAAATAAACAAAATACGTTTTATTTATTAAACAGATAAATAACTGAAATGAAAAATACGACAGAAAATCAAAAGTTATAACCTACAGAAACACAAAGGCTATTTTTATATAAAGAAATACTTAACCAACCAAAATGTAGCTGTGCTGGAAGTATCAGCTTGATCCAAATAACACTGCTTTAGTTTTTGCCAGCTAGCCCCCAATAAGTCGGAGAGGGGCGGGGTAATACAAGATATAAAAGATAAAAAAAACAAGCGCCACTTCGTTTAAAAACAATGCTTATTACTAAAGCTTCAAGCTTATCAGGCAAACGAAGAAATAGATCTTCTACTAAAATATGGGCAACTTCCACAATTTTGGCCGTACCGTACATATATACTTACAAATGATGAACTGAAAAGCAATATTAAAATCACACAAACAAATGAATAATAAATAAATAAAACACACGTAGTGAAATGTAAACTTTCTAAGTAGGGCTTTATTTAAACTATTGGCAGATTTTAAAAGTTAACTTTAAATGCAATTTTAATGCTTAATAGAGAGAAAAAAAAAGGTGAATGGTGATCTGTATCACAGTTGGTTGTACTTAAATCTACCCTACAATTCCACTAGTCGAGATCTCGTTTCTTAACATTAACATGCATGAATAAATTGTTGTTTCTTAAAATTAACATGCATGACGAAATTGTAAATACATTAAATAAATATAGATATATATAACTAAAACACAGACATATAATACATACAAATTTTCACAAACGTCCCACCATTCGAAGATCCACGGATGTATGTTTAAAACCCTGCTTAGGGTTATCACTTCACCCTTCGATGTTGGTTGTTTAATTCCGTCCCGATACCTGTATAGATGTAGGTACGGACCCAAAGGGGAAGGACTTTCTAAATGAAACCCACGATCAGGGAGCAGGAACACAAATACGACAACGAACAAAACCCAAAAGAAAGAAAAAAAAGACCTTTCTATAAACTGAAAGGTCTTTTACAAAACAATTCCCTCAAGGTGACTACTAGGGAAATATTACCTAAATGGTTAGCACCAGAACTTAATCCGTCCAATTTGACGACCGATCGCACACAAATAACCAAGCGATCGTTCTGTTGAATGTGAGATTTATTCCGCTAAAGCGAATTAATATTTAAAACCAATTTCTTAATATCTCATACATCCAACTTCTAGTACCAAAAACCAGCCATTTTGTTACTTCACTCTACTATTGAGCAGGGAGCTCAAACGCGCAGGAGCGACTTCACGATAAACCGAAAGAAAGGGAAAACCAGTGACAACCAAACAACGGAGAAGCTTGGTTTTAAACAGTGACCATCAAACAAATAATGGGTTGTGAATTTCAACGTTATAATTCCCCCTCAACTCCCAGTCGCGAAAACCCTTTCGCGGCTTAGCATAACCTAGCCTTGCTAAAATCTAACTTGCCCAAAATAAATCGAAAGAATAACCCACAAGGATGAAAAATACCATGACAAAAAAAACATGGCACCAAAAATTAACACCAGAAAGGTGATCCAAAAAAAATAAAAAAAAATCAACAAAGGACAAACACAAATTGGAGGTGGAGATAAGGAAAGAACAGAGGAACAAAAGGTTCCACCCCGAAGCATGAACAATGGTCGGGCAAGCAGGGTTCACTGCAAAGACGCGCTTCACACACGGTACTGGGCACAGTGGTATTCCACGTCGGGAAGGGACCACTGAGCAACTCCCAGTGCCCGAGGCTTGGCAACGACTCACAACAAAACCTACCAGCACGAACCACTGAACATGGCCAGCAAAAAGAACTGAACAGAGAGCCGCCGACATACTCTCTGCTCGCACCCAAGAGAGGGTAGTGTAGAGGAAAAAAGAAGAAAAAGAAAACAGAGTGAATAAGAAGGGCTCGCCCGGACACATGTGAAGTGGGCAGATGGCAGAGCCACCGAGGAGCACAACTTCACACACGATGCGGGGCACTGCCAGTTCCAACGTCGTGGAGACTGAACAGCGCCAAACCCCCGCATCCGAGGTTCGGAAGCACTACTCAGCAACACTAACCACCCGGACACTACACACGTACCGTTTGAGACAGAGAACAAGAGAAGAAGAAACCGGGGGTTAAAAAGGGAGTCCAGCCCAAAGAAACCCAAAAGGACCACGGTCTTGGGGATCCAGCCCAAGCCGTGCTAATGCAAATATGGAGTCAAAATCGGTATAAGAAAGAAGGAGAAGGTAAAAAGGAGAAGAAAAATTGTCAAATCCCGTATACAAAAAAAATAGTTTGGCTAAGCCAAAACAAAAGTCGAAATTGCTATATCAAAAATCTTGGTATAAAAGCCAAAAATAGATATTCGCAAAACAAAGATCTAAATAAAAACTAATAAGCCCTAACAAGTCGACAGATATTAGGTCGAACTGAGCGTATCACTAAACGCTCCAAATGAGGACAGCCCCAACCATCGCTGAACTCTGTGGAACCCAAACCACCAAATGGTTCCCCCTAAAAAAAACAACCAAATGACCCTAATCTCCGACATGATTTGAACATACTCTTTCAAATCTTTGGCATGAAATTTACCGGCTTCCCTACCAAGTTCATCAGCTAAAATATAAGTCCAAGGAGACACCTTTTTGTGAATGGTAAAAGGACCAATATAACGAGGAGCAAGTTTATGTGAAAAATATTTACTCGCATCAGAAAGAGCAAAATTTTTCCTTAAAACTTTGTCACCAATAACAAATTGAGTATCTCGCTTACGTAGATCATAGTAACGTTTATTGCGATCAAAAGAAGTTTTTATTTTATTACGCACTACCTCAAAAACTCCCTGAAATTTATCAGGAATAACAGTAGCAGATGAACGATCAACTTGCAGATGTTGAACTTTATCAGATATTTTATGATCAGTGTATCAATCAGTGTTCAGATCAAAATATGTTCCCTACCAAAAGTTAAGAAATAGGGGGTATAACCAGTAGTTTCGTGACGACCAGTTCTAAGGGCACACCCAATCTTTGTTAATTCATCTGCCCAAGAACGCTGATTCTCTTTAACATAGGAACGAATCATAGTTTTAACATTTCTGTTCGCTCTTTCTGTGGGATTTGATTGCGGGTGATAATGCGCATTAAAACGAATTTTTACTGAATAGTTACTACAAAGAGTGCGAAACTCACGACCAGTAAACTGGGCTCCATTGTCTACCAACACCAATCTAGGTACTCCAAAAACTAAGAAGACTTCATCTTCAATTCTCGAACAAACCATCTTCGCTGAACTATTCCTAAGAGGAAATAGCAAACAAAATTTACTAAAATAGTCCACGATGACTAAGACATATGAATAACCTTTTGTACTCCTCGGGAGAGGACCAATCAAATCTATACTGACCATCTGCCAAGGGCGATCAACAATTGGTTGCGGAACTAACAGTCCAGCAGGAGGTCTTAAATCTGGTTTACATTTTTGACAAATTTGACAAGTTTTAATATATCGAGCTACATCGACTTGCATTTTTGGCCAATAATATTTGGGAGTTAATCTATGATATGTTTTATATACTCCACCATGACCGGAAGTAGGATGATCATGTGCTTGACGAAAAATAGCAAGTCTATTTTCTTTAGGTACAACAAGTTTCCAAACGGTATCAGAATCATTTTCGGTTTTCATAGATTTATATAAACCTTCATTAGTAATACGCCATTGAGAAAACTTAGCAGGTTTAGCCCGAACCCTATCAACCATACTATTATACCACTTATCGGTTGAAACTATAACAGGCTCATCACCTGACTCAATACTGTCAAGAATCGGTACGGAACGTGATAACGCATCAGGTATCAAATGGTCTTTACCTTTACGATGGACCACCTGAAAGTCATATTCTTGGAGTCTCAAAGACCACCTAGCTAAACGACCTGTCGGGTTTTTTAAATTATGTAACCACACCAAAGAATAGTGATCGGTGATCACCGTGAAACGACGGCCTTCTAAATATGGTCTAAGTTTTTCTACGGCCCATAAAACTCCTAAACATTCCCTCTCAGTCGTAGAATAATTTCGCTCTTGACGAGTGAGAGAACGACTAAGGTAACATATTACACTTTCTTCACCATCAATCTGTTGCGTCAAGACAGCACCTAAACCGAAACCACTACTATCAGTTTGAACAGTAAATGGCAACTCAAAATCTGGACAACGTAAAATAGGTGCCATAACCAAAGCTTCTTTCAAAGTCCGCAAACTACATTCACACTCAGATGACCAATAAAATTTGACACCTTTCTTAAGAAGGGTTGTCAACGGCTGAATGATATCAGAAAACTGTGGTACAAAACGACGGTACCATGAAGTCAAACCTATCAGACTTCTAACTTCAGTCACATTCCGAGGAGGCTGAATATTCATAACGGCCTGGACTTTCTCAGGATCCACATGAATTCCCTTCTGACTAACTACATAACCTAAGTATCGTAGCTCAGGAACACAAAATTTGCACTTATCCGAACTTAAAGTGATACCAGCCAAAGACAATCGATTAAAAACCTCTCTTAATATTTCAATATGTTTTTCAAAACTATCTGTAACGATAACTATATCGTCCAGATACACCAAAACATATGGTTCCAAAGATGGACCAAGAACATTATCAATGAACCTTTGCCAAGTCGCAGGGGCTTCATGTAACCCAAAAGGCATACGAGTAAACTGGAAAAGGCCACGATTGGGGATTGTAAAAGCCGTGTATTTACGGGAATCCTCAGACAAAGGAATTTGCCAATAGGCAGACTTAACATCCAACGATGACAAAAATTTGGCATTTCGAAGTTTATCCAAAGTAGCACTAACATAGGGAATAGGATAAGCATCCTTCTCAGTCACACGATTAAGACGACGAAAATCTATGCAAAATCTGTAGGTCCCATCTTTCTTTTTGACCATTAGGACTGGGTTGGACCAGCCACTAGAAGACGGTTCAATGACACCTAAGCTCAACATACGATCAAGTTCTTCATCGATAAGACGTTGCATAATCGGACTAACCGGATAATATCTCTGCTTAATCGGTTCAGAATTTGTACGAATAACATGCTCAACCCTAGACGTACAACCTAACATCTCACTTGGAAGTGCTTTAGACTCATTCAAAATTTTCTCTAACTCCAATTTCTGTTCAAAACTAAGTGTAGAATTACTAAGAGGCATAACCTCAATAGATTCCAGTTCAACAGACGAATTGTCAGAATCTTTTACAAATCGCCAACTGCCTTGTCTCAAATTGGGAACAATACCCATAAGGTTCCAAAAGTCAATACCCAAGATCAAAGTCTGTGGAAGATCCGGAACTACCAAAATAGAAATAATATGCATTCGATCCTGAAGTTGGATCGGTACATCAACTTGACCAATGCTCTTCACAGTTTGACCATTTGCTACACGACAATCAGTTGCTCCAAGCTTAGATAAACCAGCACCAAAACCTAAACTACATAAAAACGACCAACCTGGTTTACCAACTATAGTCCGAGAAGCACCGGAATCTAAAAGACCTAACAAATCATGACCCAAAACTTTTATAGACAAATACGGGCGTTCATCTCCTTCGGCATGAGCAAGGATAAAATTTAATATTACAGTGGTTGCTTGAAAAGAAGACTCGGTACTAACACCACCCATTAATGCCGAGTTAAAACCGTTTCCCGAATTATTATCCCTAGGAGAACATTTCTTACAAGAAGTCTTAGTGACCCCCATCTCACCACAACCAAAACAACGTTTAATCAAGGGAGAAGAACATGCAGAACGCATGTGTTCTGTTTTCCTACAATTAAAACACAACCGTGATGAAACATCTGAAGCAGCACTACTAGAATTACTAGCAGTCTCAACAAAAGCTAAATCTGGCTCTAAGTCGGTTTTCCTTCTAGTTGGAGGAACATAACTGTCCGCCCTCAACCTTGAAGCTTCAAGCTGCCTACCAAATTGTAGTAAATCAGAGATAGAATTAATTTCCTTAAACGACAAATGAAATTGGTAAAATGGAGCTAAGTTCTTTAACAGTAATCATAATTTAATCCCTTCAGAAAATTTTGTTGATAATCGGGAAAATAAATTATCCATAGCTACTAAATAAGTCCCAAGCGGTTCATTAGGACCTTGAGTCCTCCTACGAATTTCTTCTAAAAGCTTATCATCATAATCTAAAGGGAGATATTCCTCTTTCAAAAGTTTAACCAAAGAGTCCCAATCAGATACTTCATTTCTTCTAGACCTATAAAACAAAAGTGCTTGGTCTTTAAAAAGATCCAAAGCAGATGCAAATAACTGAGTCTTTGATACATTCCGAGCAATAGACAACTCATCCACTTGTTGCAAAAAAGCATTTAAAGAAATCTTAGATTCATGTCCTGCAAATTTATCAACTCCCCATTTAAAGACCGGTACAGACTTCGGCTGACCACATTGAGGATCAGGCGCAGCAAGGGTAGAAGAAGCTGCTGGGTTGCCCGCAGGAGAATTAACAATAGCTTCCCCAACGCTTAAACCTAAACCTAACTGAATAGCTACTTCATCAGTTACCTGTGGTACTGAAGCTTTATCATGAATATCGCTCATTAATCCAAGAATGGATTGAATGAACTCGGCCCGCTTTGATGCAGAAGCCTCATCTTTGGCTTTCATCGCCGCAGCCCTACCTAATAGGTGACTTAACCTACTTTGCAAATTTTTATACGGATTAGAATCCACACTATCATCAAATGACTCCAAAGCCGTATTAAGTTCAATAAGAGCTGTAGAAATAGCATCTGAATCTTCTTCAAAAGTAAACGGATGAGCTGGTAACTCAAGTACGGACTGATCTTGTTCCATTTTCATCAACTGTCGAAGAGACTTTCGCATACTATCAACATTAGAGTCAGGAAGACCTCTAATAGCTAACTCATAAGATAGTTCTGATTTACTTAACCTATCTATATGGATCTTCCGTTCCATAATGAACTAATTAATAATCAAGGCTAACAAAACAAATAACCAATTTATACTAAGATTAATAATCAATACTAATCAAATAACTTGTAACAAGAATACAACAAATTACAAAATCAATCCTGGAGTTGGTTCTTTATCCTAAATTACTAAATACTTAATCTATCAGGCAAAATATATTCCCCAAAAATATCCTAACATGCAAGAACAACAAATCTTAAGTGGTTTTAACAAAGTGGAATTTTCAACAAAAGGCCTCACGCATGGGCGCTAATTTACTATAACCTACAGAAACACAAAGGCTATTTTTATATAAAGAAATACTTAACCAACCAAAATGTAGCTGTGCTGGAAGTATCAGCTTGATCCAAATAACACTGCTTTAGTTTTTGCCAGCTAGCCCCCAATAAGTCGGAGAGGGGCGGGGTAATATAAGATATAAAAGATAAAAAAAACAAGCGCCACTTCGTTTAAAAACAATGCTTATTACTAAAGCTTCAAGCTTATCAGGCAAACGAAGAAATAGATCTTCTACTAAAATATGGGCAACTTCCACAATTTTGGCCGTACCGTACATATATACTTACAAATGATGAACTGAAAAGCAATATTAAAATCACACAAACAAATGAATAATAAATAAATAAAACACACGTAGTGAAATGTAAACTTTCTAAGTAGGGCTTTATTTAAACTATTGGCAGATTTTAAAAGTTAACTTTAAATGCAATTTTAATGCTTAATAGAGAGAAAAAAAAAGGTGAATGGTGATCTGTATCACAGTTGGTTGTACTTAAATCTACCCTACAATTCCACTAGTCGAGATCTCGTTTCTTAACATTAACATGCATGAATAAATTGTTGTTTCTTAAAATTAACATGCATGACGAAATTGTAAATACATTAAATAAATATAGATATATATATATAACTAAAACACAGACATATAATACATACAAATTTTCACAAACGTCCCACCATTCGAAGATCCACGGATGTATGTTTAAAACCCTGCTTAGGGTTATCACTTCACCCTTCGATGTTGGTTGTTTAATTCCGTCCCGATACCTGTATAGATGTAGGTACGGACCCAAAGGGGAAGGACCTTCTAAATGAAACCCACGATCAGGGAGCAGGAACACAAATACGACAACTAACAACAAAACCCAAAAGAAAGAAAAAAAAAGACCTTTCTATAAACTGAAAGGTCTTTTACAAAACAATTCCCTCAAGGTGACTACTAGGGAAATATTACCTAAATAGTTAGCACCAGAACTTAATCCGTCCAATTTGACGACCGATCGCACACAAATAACCAAGCGATCGTTCTGTTGAATGTGAGATTTATTCCGCTAAAGCGAATTAATATTTAAAACCAATTTCTTAATATCTCATACATCCAACTTCTAGTACCAAAAACCAGCCATTTTGTTACTTCACTCTACTATTGAGCAGGGAGCTCAAACGCGCAGGAGCGACTTCACGATAAACCGAAAGAAAGGGAAAACCAGTGACAACCAAACAACGGAGAAGCTTGGTTTTAAACAGTGACCATCAAACAAATAATGGGTTGTGAATTTCAACGTTATAAAGTTACCCAACAAAGATTTATTCATGGTTGTTAGATTAGCTTAAACTGGTTTAGATTTGAAAAACTAAATTTGTTACGTTCTAATTTCGTAGCACCCTGAATAGCTATGCTTTTGTGTTAAGTATAGCGTTTAGGGATTTTTGCATTCTCTCTCCTTTTAGTTGCCATTTTGTTTTGGAACTAACTTCCGGTTGATAGCAGAACACTACGATTTCGTACGCTTGTCAACCTAGTCCTTTTTAAAGAATATTTTAGTGGACATCGCCGTTTAATTAATCTTTTCCTTTGTGTTGTAAATTGGAAATTGCATTGGTGCAGATCTGTGATTTATGGCGGTGTTTCCAATTTAGATTGAAACCTTTATGAAATTTTTCCATTATTCTTTTTTGAAGGTTAGAATCGCACACGCTCGTAAGTGTTTTTAGGCTAACTCTTCTATCATTCAGTCTCTTATACTTAATTATTTTGTTAGGTTTCGATGTATAATCGTCGTTAGTCGCATTTGGAGGCGACATAATTATCTCTTAAGGTCACATTACACCGAAGGTATTTATAAAGTGTTTGTTTAGTGCATTATAGTAATTTGATTCTATTTGTTACAGCCCTTTTTTTTTCTTTTGGGTTTACCTTTACTCATTTTAGAACTTCCTGGTTGTCTTACAATAATTACATACACTACGTTGTATATTTGGGTTGTTAAAAGACCATTACGCAGACTTGGTTCCTGTTGTCTCGTTGGATCACGCTACGTTCGACCTGGTTGGTGACGTTCCTCTTCAGCTCGAAGAACATACATCTGTATCGTGAGTTAGTTATATTGTAACAACTATTTACAACATCAATAACGCCCGACAACCTTTATTGTATATAAAGCACTACTGTATATTTGTATATTATAATTTTATGTGTTAAATGGTTTTCTCTAGTGTGCGTGTAGCACTTATATTCACGTATCTATTTGATATATAATATTTTATCACCTTAGTTTGTTAGGAATATTTGTGAGTGAATACGTATGACTTTGCTCCGTAATGAATTGGTTAAAAAATTTAAAAATCTGACGATTAATGATTGCGCAATCTACATCACAGGTATTCGCGTTAATTTACCGTGCCAGTTGCGTTTTGAGACTTGCAGTCAAGTCAGGTTACAGTAAATAAAACGCTCGCATCAATCCTCACCCAGATCTGTAAATAGAAATTAATAACTTACATTCAATTTTTGCCAAGGCTATTTCA
This sequence comes from Agrypnus murinus, assembly GCA_929113105.1. Classification (NCBI taxonomy): domain Eukaryota; kingdom Metazoa; phylum Arthropoda; class Insecta; order Coleoptera; family Elateridae; genus Agrypnus; species Agrypnus murinus. The sequence goes on along the minus strand of OV816024.1, from coordinate 216,576,015 downwards.
CGTCGGTTAATTTGTTTTAATGGATAATTCGTTTAATGAATAATAAAGCACTGTAAATCTCTTACTTGACGACTTATTATTTATATGTTTGGTATTTGCGTTTTATATTTTCAGCTAGCGAGCCATTATTGGGAAAAGTTGACCACATTGGTAGTAGTCGCAAATGTGTTGTTCTTTTCAGATTTTGTCGGCCAATACTATAGCTATTTTAGACGATTCTTGGCGCCCATTACAGAAGTCCTTTAGTGAGACCCACGACCTTCCACTAGTTAGCTAGCAGCCGCCAGATTTAACTGCGGTTATAGGTTGCTACCGTTTCCCAATAAGCAGTCCCCATTTTGTGGGTAACAAATTGATAAATAATAATTTGAACAATTTCTAATAGAATAAACATATCTATGACTCACTTAGAGTTCAAATAAACTTACACCAAAATTAGTACTACCATTTAGTACTAATGCTTCATTGGTCTACTTGAATACTCTTAATAATGATGATAAAAATAATAATCATTATCATGACTAGTGGTGGGCGACGGGAATATTCCCGGTGAAGAATATTCCCCGCCGAGAATTTATTTTGGGAATTTATAAAAATCACCGAAAACGGAAATTTATTTTTTATACTCCAGTAGGTGAAACGCAAGTAAACAAGCGTCAAAGCGTACACTGCTTAATACAATTTTGCAAGCTAATACAGGTTAGAAGCCATGGTAGCTCAGTGGGTATGGCACTTGACTACCAATCTTGCGATCCTGGGTTCGAATTCCAGGAGTGATACATTGGAATTTTTAAAACTATCTAAGGCTTCCAGGTCGACTCAGCCTGTGAAAATGAGTACCTGGGAAATCATTTCCTGGGGTAATAATAGGCAGTAAACCTAGCCATTTTACCACCCTTGAGTACCGAACGGCTCGAATAATAGCAGCCTACCCTGCTATACCCCAACGGGCCTTTATGGCCTGTAAAAGGGGACTATTATTATAAGACCTGTTACCACGTGGCCGGTTCTAGTGTTAATTTAACGTATTTAATGCACATTTATCTTTGATGTGCATTGATGTGTGGTGAATTGAACTTTTTTTCGAACAATTTCTCTATGTTGGACCTTTTTTAAACCAAAATATAAATTCCCGATAAAGTGGGAAGTTCGGGAATATTCCCAGATACATTTCCAGAAATATTCCCCAAAAAATAAATTCCGGGAATTTACCCATCACTAATCATGACTCCTCAAAAATATAATGAATATTTTTATTTGTTTTTAGTTTTTCTTTATTTTCTGATATCAGAAGTAATAAAATGTACTTACTTCATTTGAAAAAAAACAGCCTGCAAAAATAAACACTGGCTTGTTATATTCCCGTTAGTAATTAACTGGTAACCGAAACACATCTGCCCTCTTTGACAGAACCAACTTGACAAATCCAATATGAATGTTAGCTGAATTGATTGATTTAGGCCCGATGTTTTTCAATCTTACTATAAACTTATCTAGTGAATGAAATATAAACAAACACACCGCTAAGGTAAATACAAAAATAGATAACTAGATAAAAAGATAAAAACAATAAGAATTAAATATCTAATACTTCCACTAACGGAGAATTACTGGCTCAATCTGTTCATTGATTCAAAGGCACCCTGAGTTTGTGTTTGTATGTTTCAAAAGCTTCTAAAATGTCTAATTTGCGTTTGTTATTACAAAAATGTAGGAATTTAATATTATTTTGAGGAGTCATTCAGTGATTTTGTTGTAAGAGCTGTTTAACATAATTAGGTTTTTCAGGATGTTTATTCCTGTTTCAACGCACGTGTTCTTTATATCTTATGTCAAGATTTCGAAGTGTTTTCCCAGTATATACGGAACTACAAAAAGGTCAATTTAAACGGTAGATGCCCGATTTCATGATATCATGTGCTCTGTCTTTAGCATTAAGGCGCTTCTACCCGTTTGCGAGAATAGGGAAAGCCAATGTTAAGTTAATGGAACGGTGTGTTATAATCTATCTAGATTTTTGCGCGTAAAGACGAGACACACTGAGAAGATCGATAAAACTTTTCCAAAAGCTTATGAGTTGTCTATAATTTAATGGAAAGGAGAGCGATCGTTTTTCAAATAATTCCTTAACAGGTTGGCAAGGTTATTCGATAGACGCTATGTTTTCTTTGGAGCTACTACTTTTGTTTTCTTTTTTTGCTTTTCGAACCACTATTATACCTCGGTGCAGGTGAGAAGCTGCGGTAAATCTTGTTCCTGAGGCAAGATTGCAGCAGAGCGTGCTTAGTTATTGTGTGCTTCTTCTGTTGAACTTACAACTGAAGAGTACCTCTTTGACGATTTGAGATCCATTTTGAGCCATTGCTATTTGGTTTGAAAGTCGTTCAGTTTAGTTTATTTTTTTTAACTTTCAATAGGAAGCTTGTTTTTTATTTTTTGTGCAGTTTCATTATTAATGTTGTTTGTATTAGTGTTATTGATGGTGGCAGCGATTGTATTTTTTTGCGAGCAGTATGAAAGGAATATTCTATGGTTTATCATCATTGTTTTCAATTTAAAAACAAGTCGTTCAATTTCACTAATATCGTACGTCCCTTCGTATCTTAATTAGAAATTTCTAAGCGTTTGTTCAATGCATATTGATTTGCAAAAAAGCAATCTAAGGGCAAGTGTCCGATTCCATGATAGTATTGATCTTCGATTTTTTTAAGTTTTTTTTTTGAGCTGTTTGCCTCCTGGAGGTGAAGCCGTGAAGTTTCGTGTCAAACACTCATTGCTGAACGACACAATGCAAATATTCATTCAGTACGAATTGTAAAAAACTTTAATAGTAAATAATGTGGAGAACCAGCTTTTATATTTTTTTTGTTTTATTTACCGTCAAACATGCTTTTGCAAACAAGGTTTTGACTTTAAAAATCTTTAGCACCTAGTTCGTAATTTTCGTGTTTTATAGTTATAGGATTGATTTTGAATAACGAAAGAATAAACTCATCTCAGTGGTTCTCCGTCATTGAGGGCGTCGTAAAATTTAATGACTTTTTAATGAAATTTTAAATGAAATCTGAAAACCTGAGTTAAGTTATAGCTTCATTTTCGATATTACTAAGTAGTTTAATAAGTAGTTAAATAAATTAATAATTTTAAACCGTCAATTATAGAATCTTTTATTAAATTCTTATGACTTTCTTATATTAAATTTAATTGCTTAAATTGTTACATATTGTACATATAAAAATTTAAGGAGTATAATCGCACCTTCAATTAGACAAGAATGTAATTTACTTGCAAATTATAAATATAACAACATATAAATATACCAATTAATTCAGTGTACTAAAATTGGTTGCTGGAAAAACGTTCTTACATACATAAAGAAAAAGAAAAATGATAAGTTTTATAAACCGACATAAATTTTCTCCAAAGTCCATAAAATTGACGACAGAAATCAATAATGCGTTTTGAATGTTCTGTTCCATCCACATTTGACGAGCTATGGGACTTTGGGATTTACTTCCGTATGATTACTTTCAATTTTACATCTGCGAGGTTACTACATTAAAATGTAACCTAGCGAGATTTGTTCGTTTTTTGTTATTTTTATTAAATAAGAAATATTCGTAACTTATGACATGAGCTAAGTGCTTCACTTATACCACTGCTGGCGGTGTAGGGTCTTTTACTTCGCAATCGCCAGCCATGTCGGCGTCGTATTGATTAACAGATAATTTGATAACTTAAAATTATTCTGAAATTTATTCTTTAAATGTCAGTATAAATTTTCCTATTAGTTACAAACACTTTAGTTTTATTTTAAAGTCCCAAATGAAAGAGGTCCATTAACAGTGAAATATCATGAGACTCAAACCTATCGTATATAGTTATGTAAAAATCTATTAATGACTACAGTTAGTGTTCTCATTTATTAAAACAGCTAGAATAGGAGGAAAACTGAAATTTAAACTGAAAAAGTTATTGCAGTAAGTTTGTCACGTAGTTTTAGATAGTCAACTTTTACTGGTTGCAAGCGAACTAAAACTTTCCTTTAGGTCAAATCTGTGAATTCAAAGATTTTGTCAGTTAATGGAGATCGTTAGACGTATTTGTATTTAACTCTTTTACTAAGCTTCAAGTTTGATGCTGCAGGTTGCAATATAGTGCACGTACAATTTCTATAGAAAACTATTACTTAGTCTAGATTTTTTTCATTGGCTATTTAAACTGGATTATTATGAAACAAATAACAAATTAAAAATATAAAATGTAAAAAAAGCCACAGCCGTGGTAAAAATTAGCTCAAAGCTTATGTCAATCTTCAAAGAATAAATTGAGTGTTGTAATATGTTGTATAGTCCAGGCGACAGAGTAAAAAAGTCACAAGACTTGATAACAGCAATTTTTTTTGTTGAGTATGTAGGGGGGTGTGTGGTAAGCCTACATTCAAGTCTTCGTATTATAAGAGGTTAAAGTGTTTTTTCAATTTATCTCGTTAACCGTAGGTCTGAGGAAAGAAGTAACTCATAACGTTTTTGTCGGAAACATTATCTAAGCCTAACCTAACCTAACCTAACCTAACCTAACCTAACCTGACTAACATTGTTCTAACATTCTCTACAACTTCCTCAATTCACTTCTTTGAGAATTGTTAGTAATAAAAAAGTTATAAACAAATAACCGTAAAAATTTAGGGGTTGCAAATCTTTGGTGTGAAATAACCATTTCATTTTTGGTCGTACGAGCAAAATTGTTCTTACCTTTCTTGTAGGCAATCTAAAAACGAACAATTTAGTGTACTCACTTTTTTGGTGCCGTTCTTTGGTATAGTGGAAGGCAGCGGTCAAATGTAGGTAAGTCGAAAACGAAGCAGGTAAGCCGTATAACGTTTTTCCTACTGGTAGGTTATTTATCTTCTTAACCATACGTCTGAGTAAGAAAGTTGTCAGCACAACTTTTGTTGGCAATACGATTCTCTACAACTTTCATACTACACTTTTTTGGTTCATGTAAGTAGTTACAAAGTTATTAAAAATAAACTGCTAAGATATAGGGGGTGGGGTCATTTGTATTGAACGTATGGGATGAAATAAGTATTTCATTTTTTGTCGCACGGAAATAGTATTTTACATTACAAGCCGCGAGCCTGTCACATCCTTGAGCCAGTAAAAACTGTTACCTGGCGTGTGATGTATAATAATTTATTTGTTTCTCACTTGTAAATAAATCAAAAACTAATAATGAGATATTTTTTCGCCTTCCTTCATGACAATTAATATATTTTGAAAAATGTCTCGTTACCTTTGAAATCATTACTTTGACAACGGCGCTTATCGTTTATTTTATTGTTTATTATTAATTATAAAAAGTAATAAGTCACACAATTTTGTAAATTATTCAAAATGAACATACCAGAAGCTATAAAAAACGAGGCGACCAGGGTGGTGGCAAATTTATTGCCACAGAAATCGTCTGCAAGATATGAGCGAGAATACTTGGAATTCAAAAAGTGGCAGAAAAGAAACGAGGTAATTGGGGTTACAGAAGACGTCTTGCTGGCTTATTTAAATCAGTTGTCGGTAAGGTTTAGTCCAAATTCGCTATGGTCCAAATGGAGCATGTTGAAGAGCTGTTTAGAAATGAAAGAAAATTTTCATGCTAACAGGTTTGTAAGTAATTTCTAGAAAAACGGAAATTTTCAATTGTTATTTAATATTTATAGATGTCGCAATATACTTTCATTTCTAAAACGGAAAAGTGAGCGCTACAACCCTAAAAAGGCGAAGGTATTAACAAAAGAAGAAGTTGAAAGGTTCCTGTTAGAAGCTCCTGATGATGAATGGTTGTTGGCTAAAATTATTACAATTTTTGGAATTTTTGGCTGTTGTCGATGCGACGAATTACTTTCTTTGAAGACGAACGACGTGGAAGACACTGGCAAATACATTTTTGTAAAATTGCGGGAAACAAAAAATTTGACGACGAGAAGTTTTGTTATATCAGATGATGGGTGTAGCTTTCAGCCTTGTGCTTTATATAGAAAGTATGTAAGTCTACGCCCCCCTGCTGCAGATAGTTTGCGTCTTTTTTTAACATATCGAAATGGAAAATGTGTTTCTCTCAACGCTGGTCAACACACGATTGGTGGAATACCAAATAAAATCGCAAAATATTTAGGGTTAAAAGACCCGGAATTATATACGGGCCACTCGTTTCGTCGGACCGGAGCCACCATGGTAGTTGATGCTGGTGGCGATATTTTAGCATTGAAAAGAGCAGGAGGATGGAAATCAACGGCTGTTGCCACCAGTTATGTGGACGACTCCATTAACAACAAAGTTTCAATGTCTAAAAAAATGTTTGCTGTTGATAGTACAAGTATTAGTAAATGTCCGAATACCACGCCACTTGCTTCAATAACAGACTCTTCTGCATGTGCAAAGCTACTACCTCATGAAGAATTGGAAAAATTTAGAATTTGTGGAAACCACAATTGCACTATGAACTTCAATATTTATTATGATGGTAATCACAAAACAGCATTCTCAAATGTTAATAATAATAAGTAGGTTATAATAATATTGATAAACATTACTTGTGAATTTAATAAAATAATTCAACAAAATTGTTGCTTTTTATTGATTATTGTGTTAGTACCTAAGTGTAGGAAATTAGGCAAGTTTCTAAGCGGTACTCATAAACAAGGTACGGTCGTTTCTAACTTGTAAAAAATCAACAGTTCCTGTGGTCTCTAACTTGTAAAATTTTTACTAGTAGCTAACTAGTAAAGATTGACTTTCAACGTCAATAAGCTGACTTGATAAATTGATGTTTACAAGTGAGTAACAAATAAAAATTATTCTTACCTATCTTGTACACAATGTAAAGACGGCAATTTTGATATACTTACTTCTTTATCACGTTCTTTGGTATGGTGGAAGGCAGGAGTTGAAAGTTTACCCATGGCATATAATACCGAATTTGTTAAACATATGCATTCAATACGCAATTAAACAATGATTCGATAATAATTACATAGAATGTATTAGTAGGTGTACTTTTCTAGCGATTCAAATTCTGATCGATGGGTGGGAGAATGGTCCTGTGCCTTTAATCATTCGAGGCGAATTGCACAGGCGCATGAAAGTCGTAGAATACACCATGAGTGCCATCCACTCAGGTCAGTCCCATAGTCCCATGCGACAGTCGGTTTTGTCAAGTAATGTGTTCTGTGGTTTTGTCTAGCCTAGTCAAAAGCCGTTAAGATGAGCGTATGTTTCATGTGCAAAACTTCTTTACGTGAAGGGGAAGTTTGCGTTATGAAGCAGAGAGAAGTAAAATGTTTGCTCCAAAGAAGCATTGAAAGAGGAGATGAGGAGTACAAAGAATTTTTACGAGAAGCATTGACCTGAGTGGAAGGCAGTCATTCTGTATTCTACGACTTTCGTGAGCCTGTGCAGTTCGCTTCGAGTAGTTAAAGGCACCGGGCCATTTTCCCACCCATCGACCAAAATTTGAATCGCTAGAGAAGTACATCTACTAATACATTTTATTTATTTATTTATTTGATAATAATTAACTATACATTGTGCCAGACAATGAAGCTAATAAAAGCTTGTGCTTGTTCTAGAGCACAATTTCACTATAAGGTCAAGTCCAATAAATATAAACATTTCAAAATATGGTTCATTCTATGTAATTACTATTGAATCACTGTTTAATTGCGTATAGAATGCATATGTTCAACAAATCCGGTATTATATGCCATGGGTAAACTTTCAACTCCTGCCTTCCACTATACCAACGAACGTGATAAAGAAGTAAGTATATCAAAATTCCCGTCTTTACATTGTGTACAAGAAAGGTAAGAATTATTTTTTCCTTGCGCCAAAAATGAAATACTTATTTCATCCCATACGTTCAATACAAATAACCACCCCCCCTATATCTTAGCAGTTTATTTTTAATAACTTTGTAACTACTTACATGACACAAAAAGTGTATTATGAAAGTTGTAGAGAATTATATTGCCGACAAAAGTTGTGCTGACAATGTTTTTACTCAGGCGTACGATTAAGGAGATAAATAACCTACCAGTAGGAAAAGCGTTATACGGCTTACCTGCCTCGTTTTCGACTTACCTCCATTCGGCCGCTGCCTTCCACTATACCAAAGAACGGAACCAAAAAAGTGAGTGCACTAAATTGTTCGTTTTCAGATTGCCTACAAGAAAGGTAAGAACAATTTTGCTCGTACGACCAAAAATGAAATAATTATTTCACACCACTTATTTCCTCAGACCTACGGTTAACGAGATAAATTTGAAAAAACACTTTAACCTCTTTTTCCAAGATGGCCGACACTTCGCAGCCTCTGATTAATACGAAAACTTGAATGTAGACTTACCACACACCCCCCTACATACTAAACAAAGAAATTGCTGTTATCAAGTCTTGTGACTTTTCCCATATATTAATTTCCCTGTCGCCTGGACTAGTAATGTATCAAGCAGGTCTGTTACGCTACCAAAATAAAAATTGGAGTTACAGTCATTGTTAAATGCTCAAGTCATTAAACAAATTATTGTTTAATTGTGAAGTGGGTGTTTACGCATCTAATATTATAATTACTATGTAAATGACGTTTGTCTCTTCATTTTTCAATAAGTGAGTACCATTATCAATTTTTTTGTTAGATTTGTTAGTTTGAGATTATAGACGGTTGGTTTATTCTGCTCACAACTTTATAGCGATCCTGACGTCATAGTATGAAGAACTCATAGACTGATTAGTAATCCTTATCATTTTTGAAAATAAATAAATAATAGAAATTAATTGAAGGCAGAGCGAAAACTCAAACAAAGTCAATCAGCTTGAACTATCAATTACATTATAACGATACTATAGAGTCAGAACCCGATTTTCACAGCAATTCAAGGGAAACTGGACTTCCTAGGAAATTGGCATGAGCAAATAAATAACTTGTATTGGAAGAAAGATGATAAGTTGATTAAGGAAGACGTCTCCGAGCAGGATCAAGCTCAAGAATACAATCCCACCGATGATGAATAGAAAGAGCATTTAAAAATCTAGAGGAAAATTGCACCACAATTATCAACTGAGAGTTCACCAATTAGTGTATTCAGTATAGCTGCTAGTTAAGAGCTGACCTAGAAGAGCTTTTGTTTGCCAGATATAAAACTGAAGAAGCTCAGTGGCGATTTAAAAGATCGGCTTAGTTTTTGGTCACATTCCAGAACAAAGACGAGAACGGCACCCTTCATAGAAGCAACCAGTTCCAGTGCTTACTGCAGATTTTGAACCCTAGCACAAAGGCCTGTAACATCAATAATAATTCTGCTGCCAATGCCAGAAAATTAACCAAAAGTTGTACAAGCTTGCAAAGCAGATTTGATTTGAAGAGTGGTTTTAAGCACTTGTTACTTCGAAAATAAATGTTACAGAGAAGACGCCATTTGAGAAGCTGTATCTAAAACTTGATTCACATTTAAGAACAAGTAGGTCCTTAAATTGAAACAAGCTGACTCCGAGATGTGGTTGTTTACTTTGGTAGGATCCAATTTACCGGAGTAGATAACTGCAAAATAGTCCAGATACAATTTCCTCAGAGTATAATCCGAGACGATACTAATAACGCAAGCAAGAAGGGGAAGTAAACAATAATATCAATAAAGAAAAACTGGTCTGTTTAAACTAACATTGGTTTCCATAATGCCGTTTCTGAAGCATGTGTATTTTGTAATAAACCACAATGAAGTGCGTTACCGCATATGCTTGTGTTTGAAATGAAAATTAAAAACCTTAGTAGTAAAAAAGGGAATTTTGCAGGTGTTCTAAAGGGAAACACATAACGAAAGAGTGTAAAGTAAAATAACCGAATGTTCTAGAGAGCTTTATAACTTGTATTATAGAGGATTTTCTTATAAATCAACAAAGTTGTAATGGTAACTATTATGAATCGTAAAAGGATTAAAATCATCAGAGCTATCTATAACACAGATTTCCAAAATTCATATGCTCTGAGAGCGACCCCAGAGGAGCTGAGACTCCAAAACGTTTATCTTTTATTTGACGGAACTGGCCCTAGTGATGGGTAAATTCCCGGAATTTATTTTTTGGGGAATATTCCTGGAAATATATCTGGGAATATTCCCGAACTTACCACTTTATCGGGAATTTATATTTTGATTTAAAAAAGGTTCAACATAGAGAAATTGATCGAAAAAAGTTTAATTCACTACATGTCAATATACATCAAAGATAAATTTACATTAAACACGGTAAGTTAATACTTGAACCGGCCACGTGTTGGTAACAGGTCTTATAATACTAATCACTTTTACAGGCCATGAAGGCCCATTGGGATTCGAGCCGTTCGGTACTCAAGGGTGGTAAAATGGCTAGTTTTACGCACCGACCGCCTATTATTACCTTAGGAAATTATTTCCCAGGTACTCATTTTCACAGGCTGAGTCGACCTGGAAGTCTTAGATATTTCAAAATTCTAATGTATCGCTCCTGGAATTCGAACCCAGGACATTGGTAGTCAGGTCATCAGGTGCCATACCCACTGGGCTACCATGGCTTCTAACAGGTCTTAGCTTGCAAAATTGTATTAGGCAGTGTACGCTTTGATGTGCGTTTACTTATGTTTCACTTACTGAAGTATAAAAAATAAATTTCCATTTTTCGGGAATTTATCGGTGATTTTTATAAATTCCCAAAATAAATTCCCGGCGGGGAATATTCCTCACCGGGAATATTCCCGTAGCCCATCACTAACTGGCCCTAATGATTTTCGAGTTGTATCAATATGGCAGCAGATGTTCTCAAAGTCCTTTAAATAAAAAATCTAAAAATATACAAATCGCGATTCCACAAGATTGTGGTAATAGAATAACTTAATTACTTGAGAATTGCCATGCCTGTGTCATGTTTAGAACTACGTGCGGCTCCTTCATTTTGGGTACTATTTAAGAGTACCAATGTGCTATACAGGAAGACGCAATTATTGCAAACAAATATCTGAGAGTACAATTGCCGAATTTCGACTGTTTCGTGAATAGTCTACAAATGTGGCACCTATAGTATCAGCTACAGTAGCTAACATTGAGAATGTCAATATTGAATGTTGGCATAGATGACTCCGTAACGAGCACTATTTCCGTGTTAGGTACTATTAGTTTCATAATGATCTAATAAGATAACAAAGCTAACATAATGCCATTTCTTAGTGCTTCTTAATATATAAAACAGCATCATATTAGCCTTGCTGTACTAGATCATTATGAAACCAATAGTACGTTGTGCGATCAAGATGGTAACATTCTGATTGTGAGTGTTAATGAAGCATCTAGAATGTTAATGTGAATGCTAGAAGTGGTCATGAAACCAACCATGCTTTGTAAAAGTGTACCCAAGTGACCTAGTGCCACTTGTCTGTTTAAACTTGATATTAATGAAGGAATTACTCCAAGATATCTGGTTTACTCGCATAAAGCGGGACCGCTCTACTGGGAAATCATTCAACAATGTTGCATGAGTAATGTGCCTAGGTGGATGATCTTAAAATAGAAATTATAGAATGACTGCAGCAGATATGAGTGATAGAAGGGGTTGGCTATATTTATAGATACAAGGTGTATCTATATAGGGTAGGGAGGATACAGGGTAGTAGTATGTGTCTGACTAGAAATTAAAAATGGAGTGAGTGTGCAGCTGCTACTAGAATAGTCAAGTGTTACCGCAGTAAAAAAAGAGCATTCTACGATTGAAAATCCTTGGGTTACCTTATTGAAACTCGATTACCTTATTGGAATTACCTGCTTAATCCCTAAAAGTTATGTAAGAAAAGAGTTTTATTAAAAAATTAAATTATTGCCAAATAAAAAAATAGCATAAAAACTTGTCTTGTGTTGTGTTATCAATATTTTTCATTGCAGTCAGCCATTTACAGACCGCTTTTCAGTCGATGAATGCAATCTTATCTGCAAATTTATCTTCGATTGACAAAAACTGGCCTGTGATTTAATATACTACTATCGTGATTAACGAACATGATTCAAACCGGATGCAAAACTTTATGTCATGTTGAGTTTAGTGTCGAATCGTGCGAATCGATTCGACACAAACCAGAATTTCGCTGCGAAAGACATGTTGTGTATTTGTTGAAAACATTGAGATAGATCCGCAGCAACCATGACACAGTGAAAATAAATAATATAATCTAGAAATAAAAAGCTATAATTTACATTTCATATCTCAAAAACGACCTGGGAATATTTAGATTCCAATCTTTTAATTCACATTCGCGCCCCATATGTTTCGATTAGTTGTTGGTTACTTATTGTGTTTGAACATTGTCGTAGTAAACGCGTATTAAAGATATTGAAGTTAAAAGAGGTGTTGCTAACAATTCAGAAGTTGAATTTTAGACGACGATTGTCGATTATTAATTATTTGTTTAGATTTGAAGAATGATAGTAATGAAATATCTTGAATTTGACTAAAGCACGACAAACTAATTTTATAATAACAGTGTATTATTAAAAACCAAAGAAACAACAACTATTTAAGTTAAAAATGAAGAGGCTTTGAAAGTTTTGGAACCAAAAGTGAAAACAGATGATATAAATAGATCCTACTCTATTAATATCACAAAGTTTCCTAAATAGCTTTTAGTACAAATAATAACATTGTTACAACCCATTTTGTTGCTAACTAGATTGGTTTTATTTACAATAAAATTCAGAATAATAAACTTTAGTTATTTATTTCCAATTGTTATAATTGTTATCATACAACTTATTATAATTAATTTATTTCAATCTTCATCCAGAACCTTCTCTCTCTGAAATTTAAAATATAAAATTAATTCAAATAAAATTAATACTTACTATAGTAGACTTACCTGTCCAAAGATGGAGCTGATGTTCGTTACTTGTCAATTTCATTAATCAAATTTTTATTTCTCTCTCTATGATGTTTTGTCAAGAAGGCAACACGCTAGAAGTTTATTAGCGGAAATTAATCTGCCATTATCATGGTTTATAATAGCCATCTGACTTTGTCAGGCTTTTAAAATTAACTTTCTATAATTGGATGGATTTCCAGTTAGTTTATCAATAGTTAAATTGGATCTTAAAGTGTTGAAACCTTCGAAGGTATGTCCCAGCAAAATTAGGTTAAGTCACATGTAACAGTGTGATTAACTCTGATCTTTTAGGTTTTTCTTTATTCATTTATAGTCATCTTTAAATACCGAATCAAGTAATTAAATCCTATCAAAATCATTAATTAACCGATTGGAAGAAAGTGGATGAAAGACAAGAACAATCCTTCACTCCTTTCCACCACCATGAAATACCAGAGGTCGAGTCGAAGATATTTATGTTAATCAAACTATTTTTATTATTTATGTTTATCGAAGAGTTTGGTAAACTAAACTTATACCGCAATCACGGTTCTGTGTTATTATTGTTGTTTATTTTTGTTGGGGGGGATATAATTAACAAACAAAACGAGAATTGATTCCATGATTGGTTATTACTTAATTTTAAATTTATTATTTCTGTCGTTATAACTAAAATACGGTGTAAACCGGACTGCATATGCAACCAGGTAATCTCTTTGGTTATATAATTAATTCATAGTTATTTTCGTTTAAATATAAGTCGTTATATTTTTATATTAATAAAAATAATCACTCCTTTTGACAAATATACGACTTGGGGAATCACTCGAAAATTGTGTTTAATTTTTAATGATACTCAGTTATACCTTTTTACAGCATTTCATTAACCAGGACATTGATGCAGCCGAGGTGGAACATTACTTTTACGACCCTGGGAGTTGTTACTCTTTTTTTTTGGCTCGATATTTGGTAAGCCCGTTTCTTTTCTTTCCAGAAGAAGCCAGAAGTGTAGCAACATATCAAAGTTTATTAAAAATAATAAAGACAAAACGAATAAAAACAATAAATAAGCTGTCTATAAGCTGAATATTTTGACAGATGCTCGTAGTTCAACAACCGATAAATGCATTTCCGGTTTGAAAATCACGGACATCAGCTACCCGATATTGTTTGCGTTCCATCTCGGCCAAGCTTATTTACTACTAAGGTACAAAGTAAATATAAAGCTCTTTTTTCTAACATACTTATTGCTAAGATAAACAATGTATGTTGAAAATTTTTATAAAGTGAATTATATGAAGGATTTAGGTCAGAATTCTTGGAAGTATTTTTATTTATAAAAATACAAATTTTCCAAAATACAAATTAACAAATACTGTTTACAGTTGGCGAAATATTCACTAGGCTTGTTGACATTTTGTGCTTTGTGACTCTGTAAAGCAAATTACAACGTCCAAATATTATATTTTACATCAAATATTAAAAAGGGGAAACTAACAATATGCCTTATAATGATTACAATTAGAATGTTTCAAAAAGGATAAATATAAACACAAACAAATGCATATGGTATCTTTTGAATAAAGCATTTCGTATATTTAAATAAGGACATTTTATAGTAACTCTCGTGAATTGGATTATATTGAAAATTACATTTTCTTTCAGTACTGATCCATAACGTCCGGCTAGCAATTATGACAGGCTATGCTTCGTTATACAAATAATTGTTATTTTAAGTAGTTTCTTTAGCACAAAAGTTGAATAGGAGAATGTTCATCGTTAGGTACTTATAACAAATCTAAAAATTTGGTAAAACTCGACCCTTTGGTTCTCGTTTTCCATTATTTTTCGATCTGTTTAACGGAAATTTCACAAAACTGTTGTATCAAATTTATTGGTGTTCACCCTATTTGTATGGTATGAGTGTGTTATTAATTATAATACAAGGAAATATTGTTATGGAGTTTCAGAAATAATACCATAAAATTATGCGTATAGAGTTAAAATTATAATTAATTTTCCTCCAACAAAGAGATTAGTGTGTGACTTCTGTTAATATCCTATAATTTGCATTAACGCAATTACAAGCTAACGTTGGTTTAGACTCGAAATATAATTCACCACGGTCTCAACCTGCCGATTACAATTTTGTATTAATTTGAATATCGAATAAAAGATATTCTATATCTGTAATTGTGTTACTGATGCATAGCAATAAAGAAACCCAATTTAACTGTAACTGTTACTTATGTTTCTTTTACATAGTTATAAGCCTACATTGTATTCTATATTATTATTATATTCTGCGAATAATTGCTTTATAGTTAATCCTATCCCCCTTTATAATAAGTATTAGTTAAATAGAACAATACTGTGTTCAACAGGATGAGATAAATCCATAATGAAAATGATTCTAATTAAATTAACATTTGCTGCTTCATTGAATGTAAGGATGTAACACAATATTAACGATAGAGTTTGAACGTTTTATGCGTATTATATTATATAACAATACAAGTCAATTTGTTATACTATGTACTATTCATGAAACTACTCCTGGGAGTATTCTGATTAATTGAGGATTTCCATTCCTTTGTCCCGTTACTAATTTCAGACATATTGTTTGATTAATGGTAGTATGTACCCCCTTAGATTACACGAAAAACTAACAGGTAATACAATACTAGTACGATATACTTTACACAAATATGAATGGAATATGTAGAGAAAAGCCTTTTCAACCCCCATTCTCTTAACTTCACCTTAACCTGCCAATCATTATACACGTAGTTGTGCTATTAACACCGTAAATACTAATCTTGATTCAAATATTGTCATTTTTAACTATACTAAATATATTTTTCGGCGGAGGTATGTGTTGTTTTGTTTCTTTCATTTATATTTATTATTTGAAGCACGGTTATTCAACTGATTAGTGACAGATGAGCCGGTTTTCCTGTTTGTCGTACATATACGTTCGGTCATGCACTACATCAATTTATAAACAATTTATATTTTACTATTAGGGTAATTCTTCAGAAATATTAAATTTACTGTCCCTGCTTAATTAATGTTATATTACGAATACCTTTTTACCTGTTAGTTCAGTACAGTGAAGATGTAATAGCCAGGTATATATTAACAACTGACCTATTTTCTTAACAATAAAAAGTAAACTTTATTATGCCATATGTCATTCACGTGGCAAGTCCCTAGTATGTATTCTCAAAATAAAAAGCAGTTCTTCTAAGGCATCAGTTAATCATTATTGTTCTAATTAAGGAGAATTGTAAAACAAGTATAGGGCTCTCATCCAGAGTCAATTAATACATAAAATATTAAGCATGGACTACTACACAATCAATAAAATGTTGTCACTGATATTTGTCATTTGCGTGGATCTAACTGAGAGAGAAGAACATTATTAAATTTCGCGTATAGTATCAGTATTTCTACAATATCAGCATTACACATGTATTGCTTGCATATGTAATTTAAATGAAATCAACATGTAGTGTCTTCTTCAGTTGATCTATAAACTTTATAGAGGTAGTTTATATGGTTCGATGTAAGAGTACATATTTCGCGTCATTCACGTGGATATCATATCTTACTGGTGTTGAATTTAGAAATGAATTTTTCGTAAGTTGATACACTACTTGTGTTGTTTCATTATAGCTAGTATGAAGCCTCCAAAGAAAATAGCCTAGGCGCTGTGTTATATTAATGCTCTAATAGTCATTCGTTTGGCATTTTCATTGCGTCAGTTGCGTGGATTTATAATTCTATGTAATACAATTTGTCCACGTAAATGACAACTCTTACTTACATTCATGTTCTTACATTACGAGGTGCAAAGAAAATGTGGAAAAGAAGAAAAGAAGAGAAAAAATTAAAAATGATCCAGAAAAGAAACAAATGGAGAAGCTAAAACATAATGACTGTCATATCACGTAAAATAAAATTTACTAATTTTTATTTTACTTGTTATCCATTACTAAGCCATTATTTAGCATTATCGTGTTAGAAATATCTTTTTATTATAATATTAAAGTTCAGTTTTTTTTATTAAATATAATCTTTTCTGTCATTTGCATGTTATTTGGATCATTTACGTGGATTCTAACACTGTAAAGGTCGAAAATGTCCAGATTAAGCTCTACTAATCAGCAGTATGTGTTATATACAATCAATTAATCATACTATTTCTTAGAAAAACAGATTTCAACATTTTTCTTTTCCGAGAATTTTTCACATCCAAATTGTGGATTTCGGGAGAAACACCCATTAATTTGATATTATGTCTTTATTTGATGTGTTCTTTAAAGTATAATTTGCACACGAAATGTTTTATTACCTAATCACGCTCGTACACATTGCGTTCGAGCGTAATAGCGCATACGTCGTATCGGGACTGCTTCCAGATTTTCGTATGCACTGCACGCTGCTGGTACCTTTATATTTAATAAATTTAAGTAAATTTATCAACTGCATTAAGCCATTGCAAAATATAATTTTTAACTTGAAATCGAATTCCCAGCATCTCCACCAAAATCTTACATATTACAGGATAGTACTTTTATTTTAAAAATTAATAAAAAAATTTTGAGGAAAATAATTTATTTTATTATTATTTATATAATCATTTAGAAAAAATGTTCATGACGTTATCTCTATTAATCTACAAGAAAACATAGTTTGCTATTTTTTCATATAAATCTTAAATAAAACGCTTTTTGTCAGAAACTACCACAAAATGCTACAAAATCTTCATCAATATATGGCATATACTGTCTGAGTTAAAAATTATTTAATTTACTTTTAATACAATTGCCTCGAAAAAAGGGTACATTTTGATTACGTATCGTCCGTTAAAAAAAATGTATAGAACTTAGAAATATACTGTTACATGTAGAAATAAATTTACTATTTGCTAGTATTTAAAATATTTAATTTGGTTCAGTACGAGCAATGCGCTTTCAATGTCAGAGGAATCTGTAAAAAATTACTAGTTTCTGAACGACGTCTAATTATTTTCAATAAATCTTTTGTAGGAGGTTGTATTCTATACAAATTTTATGGGCTCCAGGCCACTCCAGGAAAATAAAATATATAAAAATCAAATGAAATAAAAGAATAAGAAACAAAAAGTAGTATAAAAGAAACTTGCATTTTGAACGGAAATTTGCCAAGAATTTCGCGCCTCCTTTGGTAGACGACTGCTGTCACTAGCCGAAAATTATTGTAGGTATTTGATTAAAGTTTGGGTGAAAGTGTACAATTTATGCGCATATTGTGTGCAATTTGTGTACAATTTGTGTTCAATTTGTGTGCAATTTGTGTGCAATTTTTATACTATTTGTGCATAATTTGTATATAGTTTGCGTACAATTTGTGTACAATTTGTCTGCAATTTGTGTGCGATTTGCGAGCAATTTGTTTAAAATTTATGTAAAATTTGTGTACAATATGTACACAATTTGTGTGAAATTTTTGTACTATTTGTACATAATTTATGTATAGTTTGTGTGCAACCTGTATGCAATTTGTCCTGTTTGTGTGTGCAATTTCATGAGACACAGGTGTCTCATTACTATATCACTCACTATAGCGCATTAAATACCTAAGTTTTGACAATATCATGTGTATTGGTGGTAGTTGAGAATAAATTGATATATTATAACCCACATTTAAAAATAAGATGTGTATAATGTGTTCTGTATATTTCCCTCACTATCCATCCCTTCTTCCTCCCCCCCCCCCGTAACACCACTCCTAAACACCAATTACTTACCCTATATATTAGGGTAGGCCCAAGGGGCTCCGCCATAGAAATTGATTGTAAAATAAACTCCGCAAGTCAAAAAAGTTGGGAACTGCTGTTCTAACAAACTACATTTCTTGGAAAATAAATTTGGTTTCTTTTAAAATACACTCACATAAAGAATGTTACGTAGTTGCAGAGCCGAGAAAGATGAGAAGATAAGGATAAATGCTGTCGTAGAGCTATTTAAATCAGAAGCATACGCACACTTTAACTACGTAATTAATTAATATATATTTTTAATGAAGAACGTTTTTTAGCGATTGTCAGCATTGCAACTATTATCTTTTAATCGCATAATTGCCCTAAATATTACACCACTGATTTTTTGGAACTCACAAATGCAAAAGTAGTTTCGCATTTGTGAGTTTATAGTTTTTTCATGTGTGTAGAAACATAATACCAAGATATTACACGTATTGGACCCCTTAATTAAAGAATAGAAAGTTTTTTGTATTTCTCTGTCTCAGTCTGCGTAGGACCACTGGACGCGGCCAACTGAATGCGGCCAACTGGGCGCTGCCAACTGAGCGCGCGACACGTGGGCGCAGGAACAAATGGGTTAGGGACGGACAACTTAGCGCGAGACAAGTGGGCGCAGGGACAACTGGACTCATGGACAGTTTGGCGCGGGACAAGTGGACGCAAACACTGGTACTGAAAAATTAGGTATTAGATTAGAACAAGATACGAGGTTTTGAGTTTTACCGTTAGAACTGGTTTAATCAAGAATATCATGATATAGTGCATTTGACAATTGAAGCAGGCATACTGTTTTACTTCACAACATTCTTAACTCAGAATAGATACATATAGAAATACATTTTGGCTTTACGTATATAAATAAATTATGTGAGTTATATAAAATATATGATGTCATTATCAATTCATTATGTATTTTAAGCTATCTGCATTTGTTTGTTCGCAATGTTGTTATTTTAATACTAGAAATATAATTATATACCTTTACTTTTTCTAATCAAAAACATTTTAATATAATATGTATATTTAACAGATTTTTGCGTCCAGTTGTCTTTTAAATCCACTTGACTCGCGTCAAGTTGTTCCTGAGTCCAGTTGTCCCTACCCCCACTTGTCTCGCTCTCAGTTAGCCGCGCAAGGTTGACCCCGTCCACTTTAAATATCCTTTCTTTTTAAGTATTAAACTGTTATAATCAGTTATGTAGATTCTAAGCATAAGTATTGGGACCTTCAACAGTTTCATATGTGACCAATATTCAGCTTTTTTAACTTATTTTTATCGCAGTCTTAATCCCTGGAAAACTAATGAAATCTGAAACTAATATAATACAAAACTAATAAAAAGATGCAGTAAATTCGTCTTCAAATAAAATCTAGTCGAAAACATGTAACAAACTGAAAATATGTTCAACATGCAATCTAATGGTACGAGATTTTGAAAATGTAAAAAATTTTCTGCAATTTTAAATTAACTTTGGTTATTATTAAAGTATTTTTTAATCTAGGCGTAAGGCATACTGCTATAATTAAATCTTCTTTGTTCTTGAAGTAGTTATTTAAAAATTTTAATTCTTTATTGAGGACTTTTAAACAACATGCACGTATATGGGTCTAATTGTAAGTATAACTAATGACCTCATTGCCTAAAAAGTTAACGAATGCTAAAGTAATTAATAACTTAAGCTTAGTAGCAACATCGACTTAATTTGTGCTAATGCATAATGATGCCATGAAAATATGTGAATTTTCGCAAATTTTTTAATATTTAATAGCTACCTATACTACATTAGTAAGGAAGCATCGATCTGTGTGTCCCTTGATAAGTAGAATCAAAACTTACATTACATTACATTTTAAATTTTAGAACAGCTTTTCTTTTAAATATCTTTCATTTCAAGAAGAAGAAATCTTCCCATTTTTTAAAAACCCACTGGGATATGTTGTTCTGATTTCACAACAGCTACTGTCTACTTTCATAGCTTTTCTTAAAAGTTTTTTGAAATAAGACTTTACGCAAATCTATACAAACTTATACAATTAAATTGTTTTTCTTTTTGCTTCCCGACCTTCAAGCTGCCTTACAATAAATAGAACCAAATGCCTACCCACTTTAATTTCTCTGGAGTATTTGCTTTGTTAGAGTTTCAGAAATTTAGGAACTTCGCGTACGTAACACGATATATATGACCACGAAGGCTGTAGATACTCGAGTAGTAAGTTCGGAATGGCAATAATAGGTAAATTACTTCACTTAAGAAAGTCATTATTTTAGAAATACGATTTTTAACTAACATAAGGGAATTAGAGAGAAACAACTTTTTCAAAGCGTTTGAAGTCCTCGTTTTTTTTCCTAGCAGATTTAGATACATGCGAGTTTTGAGGTTTTGCGTTAATAAATTTGCAGATACTTGAACTTTCATGGAAGTAAAAAAGACAGTTTTCAATGTTTTCAATAAGAACAGTATTATAAAGTGATGGATGAAGATGAAAATTAACAGCAATTATGTTTTATAAGGACTTACGAAGTGGATATTCTTACTATTTAGAGTCTTATGCTTCACCTTTTTGTTAGATGAAAATTTCTTGCAACTGGAGAGACTTGGTCTCTGTTTAGCACCAACTTTTCGGTGAATTTTCTTTGAATCTCTTTTATAAAATACTTAAAGAGCTATTTCAGTCTAAATTATTCATAGAGAAGAGCCTATTTCTTTTCGACATTTTCTGTACATACTTAATGCGATCCGATACCTTTAGATAAAAGGGGTTTTATTCTGGTGTTTTCAAGCAATACAACTTAACGTTTATTCGTTAGTAAATAAAAATTTATATTTATCCAGTAGCTACCAGTCAATAGCAACCATTACCAGTCTACACCGAGTACGATCATCAGGCTAGAGTGACCAGTTTATTATTGTCAAAAGCTCTACATAGACTACATTATACACTTAAAATTCAATATTTTAATTATCGTATTGAAGTGTTGGCTAGAATATTGTATGATTCACGAGAATGTAGAGCTCGGGGAAATAGCTGTTGAAATCTTTCCCCTCGCGAATAAAATTTTAATCACTTATACCATAAATAACTATATTCCTGATGCATTAATGAAGATTCAACGTAATGTGAAACGTGTCCTTTTGCACACAGTACAGGATTTCTCCGGATATTTTAGACCACGCGATTTTATTTATTTTATTTTAAAGAGATTTTTATCTTCAAATGTCAGAAAAACATGACATTTTAAGACTTTTTTGACGTTTATCGTCCCGGGAAGATAAGTTAGATAGGATAAAGTACCGTTACGAGCGGCAAATAAAGTGTTTTACATGCCGCTGGTAGTGAATCAGGCCCAAATCGATATAATAAAAATTACATCCGTTTGGTTCTGACTTTGTTCTCTCATTGCGATTTTTACTAAAATTCTTATAAAAATAATTTTTGCAAAAATTTACATTTTAATTCATTCTTTAGTACGTTTAAAAATAAAATGTATATTTTATGCAGAGCTAAAGTTGCTTTTTGTGTTTCGGCTGTTTTACCTGCTCCTTATAAAATAATATTCTATTAATTACAGAAATTGCAGGAGTTTTTCTGAACTGTTATTAAAATTTACCATAACATAAAACAAATGACTATTGCAAAAACAGGAAGAAATATAAACTCATATTTTTTAAACTGAACACACTATACATTTTAAATTATTTTAACTATCCATTTTTCCCTGATGTTAAAAATATATATATGTATGTTATAAGCTTAATTTACTTGTTTTCCTAATATCTCATTAATAAAATTTTAAATTTTGCATAATAAAAATATTTCTAAATTGCAAAAAAAATAATTCAGCCGAGTAAGGTTTAAGACGACTGTGAAAAATATATATTTTTATCCCAATAAAACTTTTCCAAATCAACGTTTTATTGTTTTTTAGACAATATTTGGTCAATTCCAGACTAAACGAAGGTGAACTGATAATATACTAAAATGTGCTTTCAGTAAATAACAGTAATAGTTTATTACATGTTGAGTTGGTAAAGAACATCTTTACAAGCCAAACAATATCGCGAGGCTTGGAAACTTTACCAACAAAACATGTATATTATTCTATTCACAATCATTGGACCTAAATAATCAAAGTAAAAATTGATTATAAATTTTAAAATAAATTTTCTGTAAATTGTCAATAAATTCCAGTCATCTATCGACCAAAAGAAATTTTAAATAAGGTTTAATTCTTTGCCGCTACATGGCGATGTATGCTCTCAGTATTTTAAAATTGGAAATTAATTAATTCCATGGTATTCATTAAATATATTATACGGAAAAATAAAATTAATACCTATTAAATAAAAAATATATTTTTAGCGTTAAATACATTTAGAAAAACCTAAATTTTAATCGGATAAAACATCTTTTATTTTTAAAATTAGTTTTAAATTATTTGCAAATAAAAATTGTCCAAGACTTTTACTGGTCAGTTTTACAAACGTGTGGACGTTGCTGTTGCTATAGCAATAGCTTACTTTCCAAAGTTTTTACAATAATAGAAATGTTCATATTGCAATCTGATTGTAAATAAACAAAATTTCGTGTTAAAAATATCACAGTAATAGGACTTTTATTTGGTGCTCGTGGGACTAGTGAAAAATACATACAATTTCTAAAAACATTCAACTTACCAAAATTGCTGGATGACGAAATAGTTACAAGCATCTTGAAAAATTCTTGTAGTATTTTATTATTACGTAACCATTTATTCGGAACCGAAGATCAGAATTTGTAAATATTTTAGGTATTTTAATGTTAATTGTTATTGGCTTGTTATGTTTTCTTTAATTGTTAATTATGTTTTTATCTATGTTATAATTATCTATGTTATTTCTTAATGACGTAACTATATAAGTAATGTTCTGATAAACTGTGTCATGTTTGGCAACTCAATAATATTGAGCAGCTGTTCAGAAAAGAACTTTATATTATACTGCCAATTTTTTGGTAAGCATCAGATTTAGTTCTGATAAATCTCTTCCGTTTGCATGCACTATCGTGAATATAAACTATTTTGAACTTAATTGTATTTTGACGTGTCACACTTGAGATTTTAATATAAATGAAAGATATTGAAAATGTAACTTAACATCCGTGGTGGAATATAAGGTCCTACGCTATGATACTTGATCATCGGAGAATGGTTTCTAAATATTATTTCGTTGAATTGTTGAAATCTGAAATAATAATAAACTACCTTCAATTAAAACGCGTATGCACTTTTTTGCCGAAATCCTTACTTACCCCCACCTGTCACAATTTAGCTATCCATCTCTACCCCTTGGAGCGTTAAGTACTTTATGGATGACCCCTTACCGAATCAACAGAACGATTTTTATTTCTTTATTTTCTCTTGCGCTTTTCTAAGGGTACTTATCTAAGTCAACACATAATTAACACACTTAACTATTAGGTTATACCGGATGTTGTAAAAAGATAATACCAAAAAAATGATTTAGGCGTAGATAGTACTCATCAAAACAAACAAAAAAGTCCTAATAAACATATGTCCGATTCTTAACTGTTTTGTAGATATATAGCTGATCTGATATATTAGACAATAAATTACGTTGCTACACCTTTCAATACGTTTGTCATAAACAAACAAAAGTAAAATAAACCAAAATAACGCAGATTAGATTGTCCTTAATTTATGTGTAAATATCTATAAATCAGTTTAAACGTGTTTTTTTTGGTTATTTAGAAATAGGCAGCTGGTTTTTATACAAATCCTGAATTAATATAAAAACAGCTATATATACGAAACACTTAACACAAAAATTATTATTTATTTTTAATATAATATAACCAATTGCTTTTGTTATATCATTTTCTGGATTATAAAATTATAAATAATCTTAGACTCATTTTCACTTAAAATGTATTTAAGATATTCCATGGAAATTCATTATTTTTCTGTTAAAATAATTGCCTTGTTTTGTTTTGCTTCGTTTATTTCTGTTTTTTGCTTGCTTATCACGTAATAGTTGTTTACATTGCAAGACCGTTACTTAGAACTTTACGTGCGAGCACGGTACCTAACAAGCGAGCAATTAGCGAGCTTGTTATCCGAGCAAGCCTGTAGGGTTCGCATAGCGGTCGAGTATTGTACAACGTTTTGTGATATAGTGACTCGTAAGTTTTTAATAAATAATTGTTTCATTTAATAAATAAAGATTATTAAAAGTTTCACAGTTTTATTAAAATATACCTGACAATATTGTTTCGACAGCTATGCTGTCATTATCAAAGGTAATATAATTATAAACAAACACGTCGCTAAGGTAGATACAAAATAGGTAACTAGATAAAATAATAATAATAATAATAAAAATTAATAATAAAAATCATAATTAAACATCTAATACTTCCAGTAACGGAGAATTACTGAGCTCAAGTTGTTCATTCATTAAAGGTACCCTGAGTTTGTGTTTGTATATCTCAAAGGCTTCTAAAATGTCTAATTTGCGTTTGTTATTACAAAAATGTAGGAATTTAATATTATTTTGAGGAGTCATTGTGTGATTTTGTTCTAAAAGGTGTTTGGCGTAATTCGATTTTTCAGGATGTTTATTTTTGTAATGACGTACGTGTTCTTTATATCTTATGTCAAAATTTCGAAGTGTTTGTCCAATATATACCGAACTACAAAAAGAACAATTTAAACGGTAAATGCCCGATTTCATGATATCATGTGTTCTGTCTTTAGCATTAAATAAAAATGAAAAAGTGTTAGTGTTGGTTTTAAATGTTATTTTATAATTGTTGGTTTTTCTTAGTATATGTGCAATTTTTTCTGATATTTTGCCAAAATATGGTATAGATATGTAATTTGTGTCTTCTGTTTGATTGTCAATGGGATATATTCTTTTGATAGCTAACCTATAATCTTTTTGTTTAATTAAAGTGTCAATCATGTTCGGATTATAATGATTTGCATGTGCTAGTTGTTTAATGGTTGATATCTCTTTGCTAAAATCTGATTTTGTTAGTGGAATAGTTAAAGCTCTGTGTACTAATGATCTGTATGCTGCTATTTTATGTGTATTGTGGTGACAAGATTCATTTGGTATTGTTATGTCTGTTTGTGTTGGTTTTCTGTATATGGAAAATTCAAAAAGATTGTCTGCGTTAATCTTGATATTTAAGTCTAGATAGTTTATAGCCCTGTTTTGTTCTGTTTCTAGTGTAAATTTTATATTAGGATGGATATTGTTTATAAGAATTAAAAATTCATTGATAACCTCAAAAGAACTGTCAAAACAAGCTAAAATGTCATCAACATAACGAAACCAGAAGATAATGTGTTTAGAGAGGTTTAATTCAAATATTCGATCTTCAAACTTGTCCATAAATATGTTAGCTAATAGAGGACTTAGAGAATTACCCATAGGTAAACCATCCTTTTGTAAATAAATTATGTTATTAAAAGTGAAATAATTTTGACTTATACAAAGGTCAAATAATTGAATTAACTCTAACCTTTTAACTAATTCTATATTACTATTGATCAAGAAACTATCTAATAATGGAATACATTCTTGTGGGGGTATTCTGGAGAACATGTTGCAAATATCAAAACTAACAAGTTTTGAATGTGGTGGAAGATGTATGTTTTGCAGCTTATCTACTAATTCTAATGAATTTCTAACAGAGTATTTCGATTTGTAACCTATCGTGTTAATAATCTGGTTCAGTTTTTTGGATAAAATGTGATTAGGTGCATTGATGTATGATACAACTGGTCTTATTGGCATATTCTGTTTGTGGGTCTTCACTAATCCATACAGTTTAGGTATTTGTGGGTTTTTATTAATGATTTGTTGCTTTTCTAATTCTGAAAAGCAGATATTGCAGTTTTCTAAACCTTGTTTTATTTCTTTTTGGAATTTTGTGGTTGGGTTTTTGTTTAACGTTTCAAAATTTTCTTTATTAATAAATTCATTAACTTTTTGTATGTAAATATCTTTAGAAAGAATTACCAAAGTGCTACCCTTATCTGCTTTAACAGAAATTAGATTGTTCTCTGTGATTTTCTGTTTTATAGATTGAAGAAGTGATATGTTAGATGTGTTGTACATTTTGTCCTGTTTCAAAGACATCTCTTTTAACAAATTCGAAATTTGGAATTTTGCATAGTTATTATGATCTTTCTTAAGTATAGTTTCGCATTCAACGGCCAAAATTTCTTTAATTTTGTTGGTAAATTTTGGAAAAGGACAAAATTTGAAACCTTTGTTAAGAAATCGTGTTTCTCTGTCATTGAATGTTATATTCGACAAGTTTATGAAACGAGGATAAAAGTTTGCAGTGTTCTGACAATTATGGTTATTTTGTAGTGTACGTTTTTGTTGTACAAGTCGATGAAGTTTATTTTTCTGTGTGGTGTATTTTTTGAATTTAATGTGACTGACGGTTTCTCTAATGTCAAAATCTAAGATGTCAAATTGGATATTGTGTAATTTATGAGTAAGTTCTGTATAGAGTACCTTTATATAAACGTGCATATTGTCTCTTATACTAAACCATTTCTTCGATTCTTCTTTGAGCCATCTTCTTTTGGCATTCCTAATCACTTTTTCAGTAATCGAATTCTTGGTTCTGGTAGTGATGTTTATGTAGTTAGGAATAACCTGACGTTTCAGACATTCTTGGTTAAACCAAACATTCTGACTTGCGATTCCGTGTTTGATCATAAGTTTCTTGTATAACTTGGCTTGTTCTTCTAACGAAGACGAAATAATCTTGTTTATTGTTTCCAGCCTTATTTTGTGGAACTCCATAATCATGAAATAAATAAAGATTATTAAAAGTTTCACAGTTTTATTAAAATATACCTGACAATATTGTTTCGACAGCTATGCTGTCATTATCAAAGGTAATATAATTATAAACAAACACGTCGCTAAGGTAGATACAAAATAGGTAACTAGATAAAATAATAATAATAATAATAAAAATTAATAATAAAAATCATAATTAAACATCTAATACTTCCAGTAACGGAGAATTACTGAGCTCAAGTTGTTCATTCATTAAAGGTACCCTGAGTTTGTGTTTGTATATCTCAAAGGCTTCTAAAATGTCTAATTTGCGTTTGTTATTACAAAAATGTAGGAATTTAATATTATTTTGAGGAGTCATTGTGTGATTTTGTTCTAAAAGGTGTTTGGCGTAATTCGATTTTTCAGGATGTTTATTTTTGTAATGACGTACGTGTTCTTTATATCTTATGTCAAAATTTCGAAGTGTTTGTCCAATATATACCGAACTACAAAAAGAACAATTTAAACGGTAAATGCCCGATTTCATGATATCATGTGTTCTGTCTTTAGCATTAAATAAAAATGAAAAAGTGTTAGTGTTGGTTTTAAATGTTATTTTATAATTGTTGGTTTTTCTTAGTATATGTGCAATTTTTTCTGATATTTTGCCAAAATATGGTATAGATATGTAATTTGTGTCTTCTGTTTGATTGTCAATGGGATATATTCTTTTGATAGCTAACCTATAATCTTTTTGTTTTATTAAAGTGTCAATCATGTTCGGATTATAATGATTTGCATGTGCTAGTTGTTTAATGGTTGATATCTCTTTGCTAAAATCTGATTTTGTTAGTGGAATAGTTAAAGCTCTGTGTACTATGGGCTATAAACTTTCTAGACTTAAATATCAAGATTAACGCAGACAATCTTTTTGAATTTTCCATATACAGAAAACCAACACAAACAGACATAACAATACCAAATGAATCTTGTCACCACAATACACATAAAATAGCAGCATACAGATCATTAGTACACAGAGCTTTAACTATTCCACTAACAAAATCAGATTTTAGCAAAGAGATATCAACCATTAAACAACTAGCACATGCAAATCATTATAATCCGAACATGATTGACACTTTAATTAAACAAAAAGATTATAGGTTAGCTATCAAAAGAATATATCCCATTGACAATCAAACAGAAGACACAAATTACATATCTATACCATATTTTGGCAAAATATCAGAAAAAATTGCACATATACTAAGAAAAACCAACAATTATAAAATAACATTTAAAACCAACACTAACACTTTTTCATTTTTATTTAATGCTAAAGACAGAACACATGATATCATGAAATCGGGCATTTACCGTTTAAATTGTTCTTTTTGTAGTTCGGTATATATTGGACAAACACTTCGAAATTTTGACATAAGATATAAAGAACACGTACGTCATTACAAAAATAAACATCCTGAAAAATCGAATTACGCCAAACACCTTTTAGAACAAAATCACACAATGACTCCTCAAAATAATATTAAATTCCTACATTTTTGTAATAACAAACGCAAATTAGACATTTTAGAAGCCTTTGAGATATACAAACACAAACTCAGGGTACCTTTAATGAATGAACAACTTGAGCTCAGTAATTCTCCGTTACTGGAAGTATTAGATGTTTAATTATGATTTTTATTATTAATTTTTATTATTATTATTATTATTTTATCTAGTTACCTATTTTGTATCTACCTTAGCGACGTGTTTGTTTATAATTATATTACCTTTGATAATGACAGCATAGCTGTCGAAACAATATTGTCAGGTATATTTTAATAAAACTGTGAAACTTTTAATAATCTTTATTTATTTCATGATTATGGAGTTCCACAAAATAAGGCTGGAAACAATAAACAAAATTGTTTCATTTACTGAAGCAGTACAGCACAATACGTAACATAATATATGAATGTTTTAAATAATAGCTATTTATGTAACAAGTACATAATGTAGGGTTTTATAGACAAGCCCAGTTTATGGCCGAGTGAGCGAAGCGAGCAAGGCCTATAAAAAGGGCGAGTCTAAAAGGTCCGATTATGTAAGAGTTGCATACAAAGCTTTATGTTCGATTCCTAGAATTCGGTAATTATCAAAAGAAAATCAGTTTATAAATTTGACATCTATTCTTGACAGAAGAAAATTTGACATGTAATAGACAGTTGTCATACTTTATTTTACTACTATATACTTTATTTTACTACTACCACTTTATTTTACGAGTACATTAATAAGCCAGTTCACTGCCGCAAAACAATACGATAAACAGTACTTTATCATGCAATCGGACATAAATATGTTTGTTGCTATGGTATTACTTTGGCTAAACGAGCTCGTAATATTTTTTATTTCCACTTCCTATGTAAATGACAAAAGTGTCATAAATGCCTGTAAAGACAAGCATTTATAGTAACTAAGTAAATGAGTAGTTATAACTACAGCGCTGTAAAGCTTTACGGGCTCCTAAAAGAGACCTGTAAAATTCTACAATGCTTATCGACAAAAAGCTAGGGAAACTAATTTGTTGCTTAACCGCAATACCATGACAACGCCCAGCTATAAATTGTGCCACGGCATTTGATTACAAAATGTCTTTTTATAAAAATAATGCAATTCGTAAAAGCAGCTAGTGAAGGTGGAAATAAAACTTTATACGCGACACGCTTTGTAATTAATCTTTACTGGGCTCACTGGATTATGAAGGCTCGCTCCTTCGTCGCTCTCCGCACAAACTTTCCAGCTTACCCGTAAAGATTAATTTACAATGCTTGGCACGTAAACGACTATTATTTCTACTTCCCATGTAAATGGCACTTTACGGGCATTTATAGTAACTAAGTAAATGAGTAGTTACAACTACAGCCCTGTAAAACTTTACGGGCTCCTAAAAGAGTCCTGTAAAATTCTACAATGTTCATCGACAAAAAGCTATGAAAACTAATTTGTTGCTTAGCCGCAACACCATGACAACGCCTAGCTATAAATTGTGCCACCGCATTTGATTACAAAATGTCTTTTTATAAAAAATATACAATTCATAAAAAAAGCTAGTGAAGATGGATATAAAACTTTATACGAGACACGCTTGCAATTAATCTTTACTGGACTCACAGGATTATGGAGGCTCTCTCCTTCGTCGCTCGCCGCACAAACTTTCCAGGTCGCCCGTAAATATTAATTTACAAAGCTTAGCACGTAGATAACTATTACGGGTAAGCCCGTAAAAAGAATCTTTACTATCATCTATCATCTATTATTATCTATCAATAAACAGATGTTTACGAGTCAGTTTACCATAAAATTATTTAAAAAATTGCGCGTCTAGGTAAAGATAATTTATGTATATACCGCGCTAAGAATTATACAAACTGGACGTTCACGTAGTAAAATCGGGTGATTCTTCAAGGAATCAGATAGTGTGTTAAATAGCGCTATGTGGAAATTACAGATAATTGACAACGTTAGATTTAATTATTAGATTAGAGGAGAGCAACGAGACGCATAACTTTTGCACAGAACCAATATGGTACGCGATGCTTGTTGGGCGCAATTCTGGTTAACCATCACAGAAGATGAACATTATCTTATGTGAAGCGTCAGGAACGATAGTTTCCAACAAATTAGAGACGGTTGAGTCAGTGCGACAGTGAGTGATTGACTAGGTAACACCGTGTAGCAAAAATATAATGGGATCAAAATCATTTAATTTTAGGTGATTAATAATGACGTCTATACTTTAATTAATTAATATGACTCTTTGCAAATGAATATATATTCACATTTAATCATTCAGTACGATATCGATAACACGTCTATAATTTGAACACAACAACTGTGCCATGTTTAAACGACAGTTTGCATTTTTGTGTTTGTCAAACTCAAATAAACTATTTTGACAGAATATAATAGTATGAATATGATAAACGAAAATATTCCTACTAACTGTAACGTAATATTTCTTTTCGGCACGTAATAAATAGTGTTTGCAATGACACATTTACCTATCAAGTCAATCTTTTTAATTGACAACTTACTTATATGAGAATAGAAAAAATAATGTTACGCCCAGGAAGTTCAATAAAACAACTTTAAAGTGCTTTGCTCTCTATTCAATGCCCTTTTCCTCAAATAACATATATCAAAGATGGTCACATCTAAGTATACACACATAGCACATCAATAATCTGTTCTCAATGACAATTTGAATGGTAGCACCCTTAATCATTGCACTTTTCCATATAACCTCTAATTGCCTCTAATGCTTACAAGAGGCTTATGTTGCAGTACAGGCCCAGTAACTTATACTGCAGAAGGCTATACTACATGTAGTGCCTTGTTTTTGACTTAGTGAAGAGCAGAGAGCTTAAAGTTGTTTTATTGGAGCTTACAGCTTTTGTAGTGATTTGGAGTTTACACCTAAGTGTAATAGGGATATGGGTGTGGAAGGTCACTGTCAAAGTGATGTTTTGAACTCCTTAGCTCAGGGGAGTCTAACGATATACCATATGTGAGAAGTATGCGAATTGTTCGGGACTTTGGGTGTAAGTAGAATTTGGGGTTTGGAAAGGAAGGCTGTCTTGGATGGTGTCTTTAGAGCCCTTCGGTTGTAAAGAGTCTAATAGTCTACCAAAAGTCAGGTCCTTATTCTTAAGGATAAAGAAAGTGAGGCATGTAGCGTTGGTTACCTTGGGTGTTTATTTTCGAACTCTGAAGTCAGGTAGTCTAAAAGTATAGATTTTGAGAACTTTTTTCTTAAAAGACCCCGTGATAAAGTACTGCGGGTGGTGGTTCATGTTTCTGAGCTTCTTGTAGTGTTGTTCTGAGTGTAATGTTTCTGCAATAAAAACGCTTTGATTTAATAGATATAATAGACACGTGTTTAGTTATATTTTAAACAAGTTTAAAATTAGTAATTATTCGGAAGACTTTGAAAAACGTTTCAAGAATTCGGTGAAAGTGATTTTAACGAAAATGGTGACGGATAGACGATGTTCTACGCATGTTTCATTAAAAACAATTTTTAGTGGTTCGATCAAGAAGAGTGATTTATCAAAAATTGAGAAATTCCTCCAACTGATTCTGCGACTACGCCTGTTTGATGAGGGAGGCCGAGAAAACTATTTTTACAGAGTTCTTATAAAAGATACACCGGGGAAGCGAGTAAATTGGTGGAAAAAAAACTCCCAGATATAAAAGCCTAAATTCTGTTGGGAAATTGACTAATGGAGTGAACCTAGCGAGAACTGTCTCGCCCAGAAAATGAAGAAGAATGGAACAAACGTACCAAGATAAGGATACGTCATTTAAACCATATATGTACGACACTCAACATGATTTGGGTTTTAATACAGAAGATTCATGACCTTAAGAAGATTAAAGTGCTTACCTACAATAAGCAACGAGAATAAAATTTTTATTTTTATGCTGTGATATCCGCTGATTACCATTATAATCAGCATACGATGACGATGTTGATCGGCAAATTTCGGCGTTCTGATCGTGGTGTGTGCAATATCCCAAACTAGCTGACAAACTTCAAAGTGCCGACAACAGAGTGAATTTATTTTTTATTTTTATACTGTAGGATTACTGATTGTTTATCTCTTATTTTCAGCGATTTGCTGTAAACAAAATTTATTTATTAGAAAACAGATGTTATTGTTTTAATTACTGTGCGACTATTAACTATATTTATAAGAATATATGGCAATCGAATTTAGTTGTAACTAAAGTAGGGTCTCAAAAGTAAAGATTTTTTTTTAATAGAAATGCATTAATTTAAATTAAAGTTTTACGAGTTACCAATATTAGTATAGGTCCTGTACCGAATTTACAGTATGCATACTGGACGATTGCAAGATTGACAAACATCGAATAACAGGAAATCGAATATTTCTGTATGTAGTTTCACGAACTTTTGAAGGAGGTAGGTACTTATCTGGATTCGATATGTGTGTGTTTCTTCGGATTTTTTATATTTTGACTTTACATTTGGATACTTTTAAGAAAAAGTAAAATTAAAGCAAAGTAAAAGTGTCTGAAAAACTAGTCATTCATCTCTTAAGGCACATAACCGACAAAGTTTTAAAAGGCGTTATATGAATTCAATGTAGAATGGGTAAGCTGGGGTAGATAAGTAAATTGGAGTGGTAAGTCATGGTAATTAGTAAGTCAAGCTGGGCTGTGACACAAGCTAGCTCACACCCCCTAAATCGAGGGGGTGTGAGAGGTGTATGAGAAAGTCTGTGGGTGGTTAATTGACTGTTTTTGTTAAATGACGCGTCCAGAAGTTCGTCTGATAATGCAAAACTCAGCATTTTTAACTTTATTTTGTTACTGTAGTAGTCACTTTTATTCTCATGACTTATGTAAACAGTTCATATCTTAAAAAATGTGTTTGCTTTATTGTATGGACATGAAATAATTAGCTAGTGAAAAGTATCTTTGCCCACTCCCCAACAATTGTTTTGAGATGTTCAGCTCTGAAATGGGTGTTTACAATCATTTTTATAATAGAAAAATGTAATTTATCCAAGATTATAAGGCGTTTTAATAATTCTAATAACTTTCTTAGTTTAATTTGAGAAAATGTTATAAATCAAAAATAACGTTATTGTACTTCAAGTAGAGATACCCATCGCAAAGCTGCTTAAACAGTGAAATTTTAATTATTTAACAAAAGTTCTTTAACATTCAATTAAATACAAATCAAGTTTCGTGTAAGTACGGAATTTAAAGTCAATCTTTAAAAGAATGGCTATAAAAATCAGACACAAATAATACGCCTTAGCTATAAATCTCCCAAATTCTGACATTTCTCTAACATGGGGACAATCAAAAAGGTAACAAAAACGTTCAAGAAAAGTGTTTTATAGTAACTCGCGGAACCCTCATACCATTCTAACCTTGTTTTATTTGTCATGTTATAAACGTACTGAAATAACTTGTATTGCACCACCAAAATCCTAGTATATGTGGTACCCCATTTCGCATGTCGTAAAAGTAGCATTTCCCACGAGATGCTTTGAGTCATTTGTCAGATCTCGCTCTTTCTACTGTATATCTTATCCCACGTGGGACTTGATTTATGTAACTTTCCACAGGTGACTTAAGACTTGGAGGTTCTATTCAAACCTACACACTGCTATCAAAAGAAGCTCGCAAGATTTCTTTACAACATATGGATGTTATTATACGGAATATTTTTCGTTTATTTTTTTCATACCTGGAAACTACTTTTGTTACATGGGAAGATGAAATATAAATGAGCTATACTTTATACTACATAGTGTGATGATAACGATAATGATGATGATAATGTTTCAACATTATGTGGATACAAACATTATGAATTAATAAAACTAAAAAATTGAATTTCAAATATTCAAATGTTTATTATATCGATCAGTGCTTCCAAGCTTGCATTTAAAACTTTTTTACTAACAAAATTCTAATACCAAATAAAAGTAAGTGTGAAAACACGTATTAAATGCCCTGTTCCAATACTTGTACTTAATCCGTATTACTGTACTCTTATTGCAATAATCGTCATTGCAACATTCTTTTTTCAATATACTAGTTTGGAACATTACAAATTCAATACGAGCTTATTGCAGATACTTTGATAATGTTTTTAAGAAAGGTACGTTTAGCACATAGACTTTCCCCAAGATAAGAATAAAAATATTTTTATATTATTTCCATTTTCTATAAAAACTACTCACATTCTGTTCCTCTTCAAGTTAGGTTTTAGTAGAAATTTTTATTGGTAGGTGTGGATTAGTTATCGATTCCAAGAGCTTTAGCAAGTTGTAACAAAGCTTAAATAACTAGGAGTAAGTGTCCCAGGATTTTTTTGCTGAGATTTTATTTCTATCCGAGCACGGTTAACAACTTTGTATTACTGTTAAAACTTATAGACCGAAGTGTAATTTTGATAAGGCATAGATGTATTTTTTTAATACCAACTGAAAAACTTAGTTATTTTTAAGAATTTAGAATGAAAAATAAATTAAATAGACAGATTCTGTTAATAGAACTAAAGTCTCAACCTGTTGCACACTAGTCTACGAATATTTCCAGAAAGCTTGTAATTTTGTATTTGCATAAATTCTCCAGACAAATAAAATAAAGTGCATTAGCTTTGCTTACAAAGTCAAACAGAGTTGGTTTCAATTTTTATTTATGTTACACTATTATAATTTTTTACTTTTTGTGTACAGTGTACACCTTTATGGGTATTTATTTTGGACAAGTCTGTTCAAACTGGTCGAAAATTATAAAGTTCGGGAGGCCCGAATTGCAGAAAAGGTTAAAAAGTTCAAGATTATTATGGTGTTGCAAGGTGAATGAAAATAATCTTTTATTGCCAATGTAGTAAGAATATCAGCTTCGAGCATGAGGATTTGAGTATGAAAAAGCGTTGCGTGCGTAAGGGCATGCCGTTCTTATAAGCAGTTCGCACTTAATTCGCCGCGTGTGCGTAGTATTTACCCTCTCTTTGGAATTTTCTTAACGCTATGCATTTAATTTTGCAGAAAGAAACAATTTCAGTTTAATTCAAAATTGCCAACTTCGAATAATAAACCTACCGTCAAAGGTTTTTTAATCAGTAAATACAGATTCCCCTCATCAGCTTCGATGACTTATTTTGAAAGTAAGAAATCTGCTGAATATTTCATAGACATTTATTAATATTTTGATCTATTACTAAATAAATAATGCCAATCATTTAGATGTTTTTTTGGTTAATTTTCCAATTAAATTAAAATTTATCGCATTGTCAACATTTCAAGTTACGTTAAGGTTGAAAACGTTTAGAGCAAACAACTTTTTTAGTGTAATCTTGAGGATGACAAAGATCAAGTTGCATCGTTGCAAGGACAGAAAATATTGTTAGTTTAGTTTAGTCCGGTCAATTCGGACGATGAAAAATAATTAATTATCAGTGCACATCAGTTAGAGGTAATTCATGTTTCAAATAATTTTGTTAGATCTCTCAATATGATACTGAATAGTTTAAAAGCTTTGAAAAATCATCTAGCTAAACCTCTTATCAATGAGATATAAAGCAGTTGAACGTACTTAGTAAAAACTGTTTTACATTCTCTTCATGAATGTACCTCTTGAGCCAAACTTTGATGTTTGCTTCTGTTTTATGATTACCAACTGCTACTATGTAATCTCAATTCCATAAATTCTAAGTTGTCGGACTTTCTGAATATTGTTTTCTACTTGCATAAACATAGAAATCTGGGGTTTATAAATATTAGATGATAGAATTTAGTATTAGTTGATTTGTTGTGAAAGAATGTAGAAATCTCTTAGCTGGACTAAATTGTTGCAACGTTTTTTCTTGTTCCTAGTTTAACCATTTGTTCAATTACCTTTTAATACCGGCTCATCAGTTCTTCGTTACCATCCATTTTTAGGCTCATTTCTTGGAAGACTCTGATGATTTACAAGAATGAATGAATTCAATGAATGAAATAAGAGATCAAATTTGTTTTATCGCAGATGCGAATGGAAATGCATGAAAGTGCTTATAAACATTTTGAACCTACCATCGTCGTACTCGTTAATGCTGACGTTCTAGATATTGGTGTTTGTAACAAATTTCCATTCAAACGCTTCGCGTTATCTCATTTCTGTATCGGTCTTGCAAATTATCTATACATTTTATGTCAGTATCCAGTTCTTTATCAGTTCCTGTTAAGACTATTACAGTAACTTACAGTAAAACTTACAGTTCGTTCATAATGTTAAGCTCTTTAAATGTAGATCATTATTTTCGATTATTATCAAAATAAATTGACAGCCTGCTTGGATTATGACAGCTTTTGTATGACTTTTGATGATTTGTGAATTAAGATTCAAATATGTAACTTTAAGTTGAATAATTTTGTGTCTTGACATCATACTTTTGTGCACCACTGATACGTTAAATTACAAGTTCTTTTATACAGTACACGTCAAAAGTGCAAAATTAAATTCGAGATACTCAAATGGATTCTCGTAAATTACCGTATGAGTGATAATTGATCATTTTGAAAGTAGAAATGGCGTTACAGCGACATTTTGATTAAAAATGTTGTACTGTGAGTCGAGCAACATCTCAGTTGAAAGACATTATGATTGTCTGAATATTGCTAAAGACTGCGCAACGGGTTTTAAAACAATACAATTTTATTCTTATAGAATGAAACTGGTATAACAGTTTCATGACGAAAGACGACTCAAAGGGCAGAGTTGAATTATTCAAGATAATATAAAAAAAGCGAGACCAAAATATAATAATAATTTCTTTTAGTAAGGAGTCTGGGTATTAGAGTGATACAAAGCTTTTTTATCTTCCTTGCTGACACATTCAATTTCCACAAGACATAGAGGTGAGCTTGAGTATTCTGGGTAATAACATCCTTGGACCTTTGTTCTTAAATGAAAATTTGACAGTTTCGAAGGTAATTCTGGCGAATTCGGAGATAGGAAAATTACTTTTCAGCAGGATGGTGATATTCCACATTTTTCAACTTCATACCCGGATGAACAGTTACCTGGTAGATTGATTTGACGCCTAGCTCTAATAAAGTGGCCAGTTTGACTTCCTGATCTGTCATCATTATAATCCTTTTATTTGTTTTGAAAATGCCTGTCAATAATTTTGTAATAGGAACTTTTATTGCCAGGAAATAGAAGGTGTGCATGCGAGCATTTAGTTTAATAGTGTTTTCTACAACTACTTACGAAAGTGACATATTGCGCACAATTTAGAGACTACGAAACTGCCACTTCTCTATTGCCGTGGGAAAATTTTACAACACCTGCATGAAAATTTGTCCATGACATGTGCCATAAAAATATTTACTTATGTTTTGCAAACTTTTCTTCTAAGTATATTGATCTTTTATCTAGATGATGACGTTCCTTTAATATTAAGTAAATGGTAATCTTGAAGTATTTTTGTAAGAAAATGAATCCAATTTGCATGATTTTACTGTTACATAACGTTACTTCACGTTCGACCAAGGTTATTACAAGTAACAGATGTTTGCACTTGAGCGATGTTGCAACATTTTTTATTCTAAAAAGTAGTAGTTCTTTGTTAAACCAGAAATATAATTGTAATCAACATCATTACTTTTTTTATGTTGATTAAATATTTTCTCGTCCTTACTACGTAATGAAAAGACCTGTTTTGTTCCAACACTTTGATGCACCCCCGCCCCCTGGGCCTTCCAATATATAAGATTTTCATTAGTTAAATATAAGCGTGAACAGGGATAATGCTTTTGGTATTAAATTTAAGATACATACAGATAGATAAAAATATGTAAGTATAAAAAAAATCCTTGGATTATATAATAAACAAATTGTGATCCTAATTAAAAAAATGTATGTATGAATGGGAAAATTTTAAATTTAATAAAAAAATCTAAATTAACTGATTTGATGCATTAGAACAATTTATCTACCGACGCTATAATAGTAGTATATTAAATTATATTAAATATTATGAAATTTAATATTGTTGTTTCCTTGTGTTTTATAAAATAAAAATGCACAAAGCTAAAAATTTAAATTTATTTCAAATTGGCTAATTTCTGCAAATTCCTTGTGGTTTTACGAAAAATAGTGTATAAAACACGTAGGAAAGTGTTTTTCGTGTACCGCACTCGCCTATTTCTACTTATACGAAATATCCCGCTTTCCGCACTCGTTATGTAATATACTATCAATACACAGTTAAAATTATTTAAGTTATTGTGTAAAAAGGTGGATACTTAAGAAGTCGAACACAAAAGCTCGAAATTGAAAAAGTGGGATATATAATGCGAGTTGTAACAGACAGTTATTCTGTCTATTCTTTTAATTTAAGAACTCCTTGTATATTGATAAAAATGTTATTGGGTTATTCTTTCGAGACAACCTGTGTACTAAAATAAACTAAATTCAATAATATTTTTATAATGCCATCTAGGTTTGGTATTTCAACCACAAAATATCGATTTTTCAATAATACCTATTTGGACATAAATGTTTTCGTTAACAAGCAATAAAGTTATAGTCGCTTCTTGTTGCGGGAAACAATTCACCCCTGTGATCAGGTATTCTATAACAGCTTGATTCTTATAAAAATTCTCTTGACAATGCAAGACGTTAGTTTTGTGGTTGATTATGCTTTTGCTTTTTATAGTGAAATTAAAATTAAAATTGGGCATAAAATAGTTTTGTGATTTATTAAAAGCATTGAATCATTGTTTGAAAGTTTGGAAGATAACAAAATTAGAGTTTCCTTTGTCACGTTTAGGCGTCAATCTTAAATTCCTTTTGAAAACGTAATAAAACATCTTTATTTTAATTAGATTTTCTTCTTGTTTTATTGATATATTCAATAAATTTTTCTTTACAATATCAATAATTATTTATAGGAAAAAAGTCGATGCGGACGATAGTTTAAGAAAATATATCCACACTTTAGGTTGAGAATATTGATCCAGATTTGCAATCCACTTGATGTTTTAAGTTTCGTGTCCATTTTGGATAACAACGTATTTTGGTGTTAATTTTCATGGTGGAAACTGTGAGCTTCAGCTTTGTTTGTTTGTTTGATGTTATTGGCGAATATGGTTTTGCAGTCCGTAGTATTTTGAATCCCCACAAGTGAATCACTTTAAACCTTCTCCTAAAGATCCTTAGAAGCCTGGTGAGCATCTACGACGAGTCATTTGAAGTAACGTTTGAAAAACAAATTACGTTTATAGAAATAACCAGATGGATTCTTATATCTTGATTTTTTGTGTAAGCATTAATTAGTGCCTTTGATCAAAATTTAAGAGTGAATTGTTATACTTACGTGATAGAAATTTTAAAGTTGTAATTTGAAGAAAACGATTAAGATGAGAATAAGCAAATTTTATAAGATTCTGAATTTAATTTCTTAAGTAAAATTGATTAGCTTCAAACCTAATAATAATCATAGTACAAATTATTTTAAAGTATTTTTTAATTTATATAATATCAATATAATCCATGTTAAAGTATTATTTAAATAACAACTGAAGACCTTTTTTACTATCTAATGATTTTTTTACGTAAAATAAATAAGTAAATGGTATTATTTGTGTTATTTCTTGTTTATTTTTTACTATGGCCTATTGTTGTGTAATAACAGTGTGCGTAATTCGGTCCTTGCATAATTGAGATTGAATCATTTCAAGATCTATACCCCAACAAATAAATGAAGAAAATCTAGGTCACCGAAATCACGAGGGTAAAAATGCTTAGCGCATCGCAAATCACGCGGCGAGCACGAGGCGAGATGCAGTTATCACATGCTCGAAATGTTAAAAAGTACAATTCTAACATTTGCTGCTTACTTTCTTTAACAGCAAAGAGTAACACAAGATGTTGGTTACTCTCTTATATCTCCTCTTATGCATTTCGCAGCTGTTGATCACGAGTTGACCTAGATTCTTCATTTGGTTGGTATAGTTTCTTGTTTTGGTATATAGCTCTGTATTGTGGAGTATTAACGTCACTCTTTTATTCATTTAAATAAAATATGCTGTCGCCCTTATATCCATATCTCTATGAATGTGATGATGTTCCAATCCACCTATGACCTGCCTTAATCACAAAACACGGAGAAACATTTGATGGTATTTAAGCTGAGCCGGGGCATAGACAGTTGTATAACGAAAGTACTTTTGGTTTTGGTAATAGTATATATTGTATAATAGCTACAAAAATCATCTTTTTTATAACTAACTATACCAAGCATGTACTAAGATGATTCTATAAAAGAAGTTTCAAGAGGGTGATAGTTGTAACACAGGAGCAATGTCAAAATTTGTAAAAACACTAAAATTTGCCTTCAGACCTTGCTACTTTTTTACTGTGCAATGTATTTGCACGTTTCTTATATACTCTGAAAGATCCAAGAACTAGCTTTAATCTGACACCTGGATGAGCAAGATAACCTCAAAAAATGAGGGAGTTATGACAAGATCAGTTAGATGATGTAGAGTGACGTGTAGCAGAATTTTCCAAAAATCGGAATTTTCAAAATCTTCTACTTCGGCCATTTTTAATCCAAAAAATCTGGAAAAAATAATTTAACAACATTTCATATGTATCTATGCAAGGACAAAATTTGAACAAAATCTGAAACATTTGTTGCAATCTCATTTTGTTTAAGCACCTCGTGGTACCAATAGGTGCTTATTTCTTAATTAATTAGGGTCATGGCCAGTTAGCCTCTAGATGTAGGAAACCCATTCATCAAAAGTACAAATGATCATAGCAATCGGTGCCATGAGGTACGAAGGATGCTCCGCCATCCTGATTCTTCGCCCAAAAACAAACAAACAAACAAATTTGAAATTCATTACTGTTGCCATGGTTTTTATTTCTGCTTGTTATCACCTAGGTGATAAAAGGGGAATTCATTTTGTTTTCCGACAAGAAAAAACGTATTTTCTTTCCTGTCAATTGCTTTTTGAGAAGAAGTGTTAGAGTCTTGTGCAGAAACTACATACATCGAGATCTATTCATTGGTTCTCAAAATTCACCGGTTTTGACAAAAACTGGGTTTACAAAAACTACAAAGATAATGGGGACACGCACTGATTGCCAGCGACTGGCGCGTTTTAACCTGAGGTGCCTCCATACGCCGTTCATTTTCCAACAAATATTATGCTATATAAAGTACATAATATGTTAATAATAAACTACATAAGTATGTAATTAAAATAATTATATTATGTATCCCCTTTAAACACGCCTACCATTCGCTTAAAGTTATTTTGAAAAAAAGGCCAACTTATGTGTTTTTATAGCATTTATTTGAGCAAAAAAACTGTGGGACTTATTAGTAATTACGAAGAAAGGCATTACTAATTATGAATCAAACGTGATTATATT
The DNA here is from genome assembly GCA_929113105.1 of Agrypnus murinus. Taxonomy (NCBI): domain Eukaryota; kingdom Metazoa; phylum Arthropoda; class Insecta; order Coleoptera; family Elateridae; genus Agrypnus; species Agrypnus murinus. The sequence continues at coordinate 216,533,478 of OV816024.1, read as the reverse complement.
AAATTATAGTTACATGTTATGATCCGATTGACAACTCCACTGCAGTAGCACATCCTGAGCTACGGGATACCAAAAAATTAACTTTTATAAGTAGAGCTGTTTTCTTACTTCGTAGATAGCTGACATGATCAGAAGGGGACCGTTTATTTTTCAACGGGTATTATGCTAGTACATACATAATAATTATTACAGAATCATTTTTTTTCACAGTTGATGTACTGAAAATGAAATCTTTATTTAGAAGCATGTATATACATATGTATTAAAAATTCAAGATACTTGTATTAATTATTTATCATCGTTTAGGTTTTCGTAAAAAACTTCCAGTATTAAGTTATTTAAGCTCATTTGTTGGTATTGTTTGTATGTTCTACTTTTTAAGTTTCAACATTTTAAGAGGGAATACTTTTTTAGCAAAAAAAAAGTTAAATGTATAGTTTCTCACGCTGGATTTTAAAAGAAAAAGAAACGATGGATTACATGAAAAACTATCATCCTGAAAATAGTATCCTGAAATTACAAATAAAACAACTCTTTGATTTTTCGAGAAGTTCTGAAAATAATAACCTGGTTCATCCAAGCCATCCCTCGAGAGAATGTATCCAATGTCCAGGCCTGCAGAAAACTTTGTTTCTTTTTTTTACTTTTACTTATTTACCCTTTACTATTTCCCAATATATACTTTTTGTATCTATTCTTTAGTTATTAAATTATTGACAGACATTGTCCACTCTAAAGAAAAAGCACACTTTGAAAATTTAATATCCCTTAATATTCACTATAAAATTCAAAGTATTGATTAATTTATAAAACAAAGGAATAAAATTATACTACATAATTTAAAACATGATTTGCAAGCAATTTTGTTATATTCAGTTTAATTAAATTGGGAAACTGTTTATACGTGAGCAAATGAAGTAGGAATTATCAAGCCTATAAATTTTATCCGGTAAGTAGCAGGAAGTATCATACTACTTAAAAGTTTTAAATACATTCCTGTTGTGTAAATATAAATATTTACTTTCAAAATTGTTTGCTTTTACTTTTAAATGGAAAATTTAAGTCATCAATTTTCTCATATTGAGATGAATATTAAAAATATATTTATAGCTCTGCTTTCATAAATACCAATGTAAATATTTTGTTATTACATTTTTTCCGTTGAATATATGTATGTAGTATGGATGTAGATTTATTATTTTTACATACACAAATATTTTTATTTATACTGACACAGTTTGTGTCAATAGGTACTGATTATTAAGTATTTTTAAAATAAATTGTTTAAAATGAGTCACACATTAATATGCAATTACTTAGTGTGTAGCATTTTTTACTACCAAGCAAGTTGCACAAACAGATTATATTTACAATAATACATTCACATGGTATGAAACAGGATTTCCCCTTGTTACTATTTTGTAAAACTTTAAATTATTACATAATAGTGTACTCACACTAAGAGCTATTTTACACATCCGATTTTTTATGCGAAATTCTTACCCAAATTTTTGCTGAAATTTTTCAACAAAGTTTTGATAAAGAAACTTTGACGTGTAATACAGCATTTTTGTTCCGAAATTTATTGTGAATAATTTCACAATAAAACTTTGGAACAATTCCTAATCTTTTAGAAATTTGCGAGTAATCCACGCGGAAAAGTGCGCACAAAACACTCGTAGTTGACATGCAACACATCTTACACATCGGTTTATTTTGTTTTTAAAAATGGTTATTTGCTTTGTAAAATATTATTAAATCAACCATGCAATGATAATAAAGCTAAAAATCAAGGAACATTTAATCGCTAGGTGCGCAAAATGCCTTTAGTTTTATTTTATTTATTGAAGTGGACAAAATGCGAACGGCCATATTGCTTTTACAGTAACAGCTCCGGAATTCGTTAAATTTGTTATTGTATGTTATAAGTTAATATTAATTGTACTGTATCCTAAAATAAAAGTTAATTAACTATTTATAATTGTATATAAAATATATTTAAAACTCTTAACACAAATGGCATGAAAATATCACGCATATTTATTAACAATGTTTTTATTACATACAAGGTATAGTAAAAGTTTTTCTGAATACACCAACTATTTTTATACGACGTCAATCTGTGTTTACAATGAACGCCCAGCTGCTTCACAAACACGCGTGCGTATGACAATAATTTTGAGGAGATTATTATTGCCATGTGTAATAAAGTGTTTTTACCAAAACTTTGTTGAAAAATTTCAGCAAAAATTTGGGTAAGAATTTCGCATAAAAAATCGGATGTGTAAAACAGCTCTTAGTTACACTTATACCTTAAGGTGCTTTCAGACTTGTACACTTTTGTTGCGCCATTTTCCGTGGCACAACTACAAAATTGCACGTTGTGTTCACACATAACCAAAAATAAGTCTAAAGTTGCGCCAGAAATGAATGGCGCAACTTAAAAGTGTCAACGGCAATTTTTAAAGTTGCAAGGGTATTCACACTCAATGCTCTACTTTTGTTGCACCACTCTTCATAAACTCAAGCTGCAACTTTTAATAGAGGGGTACGATTTTACTGTTTAGTTCTTGGTTTACTGCGAATACGATAAAAAGGCTGTTCTTCATTTTGATTTAAATACCACAAGATTATAATGTAGATAATCAAATTTTTCTTACTTAAAAGTAAAAATACATAGTTATGCCTACTATCTTTTCCATTTATTTTAGTTAATTCATATATCATTTACTAATTTATTTTAATCAATTCTAATGTTTTTTTAGGAGGTACACGCTGAAGAGTTTTTATTTGTTTATAATAAAATTTCCATTACAATTTAAACTTGAGAGAAATAGCTGACAGTTTTGTAAAGGCGCATTTTAAGTTATTCTAAAGATTAACAATTTGCTTAATTCTTAGTTAATGCTTAGTGCAAAATGTAGAATTTCAAAAAAGATGTTCGATTTATATTTTTAGATTTTCTCACAATACAATACTGTTTTTGAAAATAAAAGTTTGTTTAATATTTGGAAATTAGTACTGAGCCTGAAGAATTTAAAAATCTCTATGAAAATATAATTCTGACGCACCAAAATCAGTTGTTAATTAATTAGAGTAATGGTTCAATAATTTATATTCTTAATAATTAAATGAATAGTAAATATGTAACATAATTCTTTAAAACAAATAATTTTTTAAAGGTAAAGTTGCGCTAAAGCAAATATTGCTCCACTATATATAAGCAGGTCCATTTTTATACTGCGCAACTTCAGTATCTGTAACTGCTCACACATAGCCATTTTAAAAGTGTACGGAACTTGAAAAGTGGCGTGCAACTTTGAAAATTGCGCCATTTTTGAACTTGCAGCGGTATTCACACATCGCAACTTGCCATTTTACCAAACTTGTGCCATTTTTCAGATTGCGCAACACAAAAAGTGTACAAGTGTAAAAGTCTGCAAGTACCTTTAGTCAAAACCTATGAGTAGGGATTGTACGATATCTTTATAGTTAACAGGAATAGCTAATTCACAAAATACAAAGCTCCAATGAAATAAAAAACTAGAAAAAAAGACTTGGTGAACCTCCCTAATCATGAAATAAATAAATGCAGTTGGTCAAAAATTTTAAATAGTTTATTTTAATATATCTGACAGTTGTTTGGACAGCTAAGCTATCATTATTAAAGGTAACACGAGCTATGCGCCAAAAAAAGTACATGCAGTGTTATCAAAATAGCTTTTTTTCTGATGTTTCACATTTTAAACCATATGGAGTGTAAAAAAGTATGGAAGCGGTCACTTTACGTAGATTTAGTTATTTGCATTCTGGAAACCGTATATTAAATCAAAAATCAGGAAATAAGGAAACCTTTAGGGGAGCTATATTTTAATTTACCTCCTCACACGGTAGGCTGTAGGGTGGATAACTAAATGATTTAAATGGTTAACACCCTCCAGTTCGAAAGGCCTTTGAAAAATAAATCTTCTGGCGAAAACCAGAACTCGCTAAGTTTTCGTGTTTTAAGGCGGACAGATAAATCTTTACGAAGAATTTTATTTTAAGAAAACATCAAGATTTTGAAAATTTGACCAAAACCAATTGGGAAACCCCTACGCGAAACACCAGAATTGGACTGTGAACCAGCTGAATTTAGTCACCTGAAGTGATTAATCTAGCTTTTAAATAAACCTTGATGTGAAGTTCTAACAGTTCGGATCTGTCGCCCATTGAGTGCTTCTACAAAAAGAATAATTCAAACTGTTCAATAGTTGAAAACAAAATGAAACAATGTTAGTGTCAGTTTTAAAGGTTGTTATGTAGTTTTCGTTTTTTTGTGTTATATTAGCAACTTTTTTTGATATTTTTCAAAATATGGTATACATACAAGTATATGTTAGGGTTTCTGACGCGGGAATTTCCGGGACCAAAGTCCCAGGAATTACTCTATTTTTCGTTGTCTCGAGTCCCGGAAAATATAACTCGAGACATGGGACTTTTGTATATAGGTATTTCATTAAAATTCTTACTTTAAAATTAAGGTTTTATTGAGTGTTGCTTTGCACAGATGGCGTTCTTAACCAGTTTTTTTTTTAGAGTCACTGCATCTAGTTACCTAGGCCAGCTGGTCGACCAGAGTACCGCAAAGCACCGCCATATTGGGGCAAACGAAGCACGAAATTGTTCATTATTTGTTCTGTGTTGAATTTAATCAAATCCACGTTTAAAAGGTCTTTCTTATTCTGAAAGATTAAATCTCTAATATGTCAAACACGTAAAACGTGGTTTTAATTTGTCCTTTATTAAAAATCGGCCTTCTCTGCCCCAATATGGTGGTGGTTTGCGTTACTCTGATCGACCAGCTGGCCTAGGTAACTAAATGTAGTGACTCTAGTTTTTTTAAGTCACTGCATCTAGTCACCTAGGCCAGCTGGTCGAGATATTTATTATCTTTTTATAGTTATTATTATAATATTTTAATATTGTATTCACTGGAGATAAAGTTTTATTGTCAAGATGAAAAGGTGGTCCAGGTCTTGTACTGTAACAAGGGATATGCAATCTAAAGAGAGACAAGAGATAAGGATTATTGGTGTAATTATTAAAAAATTTATACAAAGATTGCAGGAGAGGTGCATCACGTCTTATATTTAATTTAATTACGGAAAATTCTTTTCTAATATGATCATAGAAAGCGAAATCAGGGTTTCTTTTGTGCTTTTTATAATAAAGCTACTTAAGAAAATTATTTTGAACTTTTTTAATGTGAAGTATATTATTAGCATGATTTGGATACCAGATAACTGATGCAAATTCTAAAGTTGGGCAAACAAATGCATTATAAAGTGTTTTTATTGACTGGGTATTATTAAATTCTATCGTGTTTCTTTTTATCCTACATAGATGTTTAAATGCAGTATTTATTATATTATCTATATGAATTTGGAATTTTAAATTTAACTGAAATGTAACACCTAAATCCTTAACATATGTTTTTCAGTTTATAATTACTGAGCCCATGGTATAGTCGTTTAATATTGGAATCTTTTTCCTAGTGAAGGTCATAACTGAGCATTTTTTAATATTAAAGAATAATTTATTTTCATTGCTCCATGTCTGAATATTATTTAAGTCTTCTTGTAGAAGGTCGGTATCATGAATGTTTTTTATTGGGTACATAATTTTTAGGTCATCTGCATGTAAAAGAGGCTTCGAACAGTTTACACAAGCAACAATATCATTAATAAATATAAGGAATAGAAGCGGACTTAAATTACTACCTTGTGGTATACCTGACCTTGCAGTAAATGGCCTTGAATGAACTCCTTTAAACGTTACAAACTAATTTCTATTTTGCATGTAAGAACTTATTAAGGCAAGCAAATTCTGCGATATATTAAAAGCCTGAATTTTTTTAATAAGAATGTCATGATCTACCTTGTCGAAGGCTTTGGCAAAATCAATGTCTATATCACATCGAGTTGTAGGTCGTTTTCTATTGCATTTCCTGCTTCGTTCATGAAAATTAATAAAATTGTTTCAATTGATCTGTTCTTAAAAAACACATGCTTTGCGTTTGATATCTTACCTTGTACGTGATTGTAAATTTTTGATTCTAAAGTATTGCGGTGATATCAAATCACCTCATTGAAAATTTTATTAACGACAGAACGGAAACGTCAAAACAAATATTTCACATATCTGATTTAAATCAAAAGAGATATATACTAAGTCATAGGTATAATTAATATAAAGGCTATATATAGGATCACATTAATTATATTCAATATCATCAAATACTTTCAAATAACGAATACTTGCTGTTAAATCGTAGATAATTATTTTATAATTAAATTGATTTTTAAAATGACTGTGTACTTCGGAAATGCTTTTCAACTTCCCTCTTTTATAAATTCTTATATGATTAAAAAAAATCTTTTAACAGATTTAAATAATGTAATAGATATATAAAAATAAAGTTACGTGAGTTCTTGACTACCTCAAGTTTACGTAAGACTAAGTTGGCCGCCAAATAAATAACTGAGTTAAAATTATAGTGAAACTCTCTTCTCAGTGCGATGTGGATTTTCGTGGTTAAAAAATGTATACAACTTGAAATTGAAATCACTTTTTAAATTGAAATCTTAATTAAATTTAACTATTACTAAATTGTTCAATTCACTTAACTACACATCACAAAAATTGTCTTTACTTTCACAGGTACCATTTACAGAAGGAAATAACTTCCTGCCTTTTTATAAAGTTGGTCTTCTCCAATACCATTGGCAGCGTATGTCACTTTATGTTGTCCCAGTGCTGGTTTCCAATTCTGGTTGACTTTCCTTTGCATGGATTTTCCATATAACACCATCCACACACTTGATCTTGATTACACACTTTTTGTAATACACTTTTGTTTTAATTAATTGCGGGTACTATTTCCCTTGTTCGGAGAATATTTGTTTTATGTGTTTAAATAAAGAAAACACCAGTTTATGGTTTTAACGAAGGTTTATTGACTAGCAATAACTTTAGCTAGTAATTTAATTTAAAGGTGTTTTTTTATAATCTTATATACACTTTTACAATTTATAAATTTTTACACTTTCGCCGTATATTAACACACCAACCAACTTTACTTGTCTATAGACTAATTATTTGTACAATATTATTTTTCACTACTTTTACTTTGTCGCTTTATCTTCAGAAGTGTCGATTTAGATTAGTACTAATTTGACGACTGTATCTGTACGCCCCGCTGCTTGATCGAGGTTATTTATGGTCACCCATTGAGCCCGTTACTTGACCGAGGTCATTTATAGTCACCAACGGAACCCGCTACTTGACTGAGGTCATTTATGGTTACCAACGAAACCCGCTGGGAGATCAGATACATCGAATGTCATGTCATGGTTGTTTTACGTGGGGTATCTGTGTGAACTTACCCCCACGTTCCCTTCCAGAAGGAAGTGATTGAGATACGCCCAATCAGCGCGCAAGTTGCTTAACTGGCAGTACCGCACTTGCTACCAGATCAGCTCACTGGTCGGAGCGAGGTTGCCTATCCACCCTCTACTAGCTAACTCAGGACTAGTGTCGGAGCAATTAACGTTGCTCACCCGACGGTACCGCAGTACCTCGTCCAGCAATAGGACTATTCCCCAGATATGCGCTATTGCAAAGTGGGACCACTGCCCGATCGAATCCAACATGAATTTGGCGGTACTTGGTTTTTTAATGGTTTTGCCACCCCGATCTACCAATTTTAGGCTTGGTGGGCCCTCGACAGAGCTTCTTTTAAGTCTACACGTTATAGACTCCCGTTGTGTACCCGTATTTGGTGAAGTTGTCTTGAGTGTGAGAGGCTATGTATTCGCTTCAATTCTCCTTAAGTGTAATGGCTTTCAGAGCTTCTCCCAATCACTGTACCCGGCTACAGTCCGAATCATAGGGTGGTCGGGATAGCTCCTAAGCACATTTACCTGGCTGCCTGCAGTTTCCCATTAGCCCAAAAGCAGGGTAAACCTCACTTCGATTCTCCGCACTTGAGATTCAGTCAAACAGCGGGTTCCTTTGTTGACCATAAATGACCTCGGTTAAGAAGCGGGATCCGTTGGTAACCATAAATGACCTCGGTCAAGTAGCGGGTTCCGTTGGTGACCATAAATGACCTCGGTCAAGTAGCGGGCTCCATGGGTGACCATAAATAACCTCGGTCAAGCAGCGGGGCGTACAGATACAGTCGTCAAATTAGTACTAATGTAAATAGACACTTCTGAAAATAAAGCGACAAAGTAAAAGTCGTGAAAAATAATATTGTACAAATAATTAGTCTATAGACAAGTAAAGTTGGTTGGTGTGTTAATATACGGCGAAAGTGTAGAAATTTATAAATTGTAAAAGTGTATATAAGAGTATAAAAAAACACCTTTAAATTAAATTACTAGCTAAAGTTATTGCAAGTCAATAAACCTTCGTTAAAACCATAAACTGGTGTTTTATTTATTTAGACACATAAAACAAATATTCTTCGAACAAGGGAAATAGTACCCGCAATTAATTAAAACAAAAGTGTATTACCAAAAGTGTGTAATCAAGATGAAGTGTGTGGATGGTGTTATATGGAAAATCCATGTTAAGAAAAGTCAACCAGTATTGGAAACCAGCACTGGGACAACATAAAGTGACATACGCTGCCAATGGTATTGGAGAAGACGAACTTTATAAAAAGGTAGAAAGTTATTTCCTTCTGTAAATGGTACCTGTGAAAGTAAAGACAATTTTTGTGATGTGTAGTTAAGTGAATTGAACAATTTAGTAATAGTTAAATTTAATTAAGATTTCAATTTAAAAAGTGATTTCAATTTCAAGTTGTATAAATTTTTTAACCACGAAAATCCACATCGCACTGAGAAGAGAGTTTCACTATAATTTTACCTCAGTTATTTATTTGGCGGCCAACTTAGTCTTACGTAAACTTGAGGTAGTCAAGAACTCACGTAACTTTATTTTTATACAACTATTACATTATTTAAATCTGTTAAAAGGTTTTTTTAATCATATAAGAATTTATAAAAGAGAGAAGTTGAAAAGCATTTCCAAAGTACACAGTCATTTTAAAAATCAATTTAATTATAAAATAATTATCTACGATCTAACAGCAATTATTCGTTATTTGAAAGTGTTTGATGATATTGAATATAATTAATTTTTATTTTTAATTAGCCAAATATCTCCGAATATATTTATTTATTTTGCTAGCCAACCTGAGGAAAAAAGTCAAAATTTTCTTTTTTAGATTTTTATGCCATTTTCACCATTTGATAGCGTATTTCTTAGAAAAGGTCTCCAAATATACAAATTATTCAGAGAATTTTTCTATAGTTGATTAATGCGCAAAGTATTAAATAAATAATTAAGAAAATTGGGTCAAAGACAAAACGCATTACGCTGCGAAAATGGTAATAGAAAAAGGAAAACAAAAAGTTCTATAAAAAAGTCCGGGATAGCATATACGCATCTCTTACAGATTACTCACAATCAAGATTTTTATATTTGTTATTTTTGCGGAAAATTCTTCTCCCACTGGAATGTTGGCTTACTCCGCCCTTGGATGAAATGCCGGTAATCTCTTTATTTTTTATCTTTAGAATTGCTTTACATTTGAACGTTTGTAGCTTACGCCATTCAAGAGCTTCCAAATTTCAATTTGTCTTCTAGTTTTCTAAATATTTTTCGGTGGACATCGGAACTGGCTAGTATTATATGTTTGATAACTAACTTCTAAAACTTACTAACACACAAGAAGACTAATCATTAAACGAATTTGGTTGAATTTGTTTAACACTACGAGAATATATATTTTAAACGCACAGTTATTTATTTCTACTGTTTATTTATTTTATATTTCGCTGATTCTAATTGTCCATTCCCGCCCTCGTGCGGTCGCCACGTTTATATTATTCCTTGCAGAGTTTTTCAGTATAATCTAGTTTAGTCAAAATTGTTCTCGCCGATTGTATAAACGCTGGCTTCTATATTGTTCGATATACACGGCGTTTCTTGATTCATTGTATCTACCTTACAGCCTCTACTTTAAGAGATAAAAAAAGCTTTCAATTATAAAGTTGCAAAATTTTTTTAAACCGTTGGAATTTACAGTCAGAAAACACAGATTACTATTCCAAAGATAGAAAAAAAATTTTTTTTAATAATAAATAATTTTTTAATTTATTTTAACTATTCATTCTTCCCAGATTAAAAAAAATGCATGTTTACTTTAGGCGTTAGCCAAATAAACCACTATACAGTGCTATTAAATTAACTTGCAATATATGTGCATTTCCCTATGTTGCATTTTAAATTAATCGAGTCAAAGCATTATGTGCACATAGGCAACCAAATATACAGCACGGTGTTTTTATCATTTCATTCAATCTAAAATGCCAGTAAAATCAAATAAATGAATTACTTAGTAAACTGTTAAATCAATTATTTAGTATTAAATTATTTAGTAGATATTAAAAAGGTACACTAAAGATGAAAAGGTGCAAATGTGTCTGTGGTACCAAAACTACAATAGCTTACAAATGGCTTATGATTTATTTGCTGCTGAATTTTCAACTCGCCCTATCTCACATCCTTCTACAATTTTGCTACAGCCCAGCGGCATGGTTATCGATCGTATGCTCTTCCTATAGGCAGCAGTGAGGCTGAGATTTCATAGCTTCATGAATCAATGAAAGATCGAGATTCGTATATGTTATTTTACCGTCGCGACTTCCCTCTGAATACTACCGAAGACGATTTCTTTCTGGTTTGTTTAACTTTTCAAAATCGTATTAACTTGTGTGCTATATAAGGTGCTTTTATGAGGTATTCACGGGAACATTTAGGTATATTAGTGAAAAAGTCGGGAATTTTAATTAAGCAGATAGTAACCACTTTTTGTTTTAGATGCAAAGAAATGATCCACAATATGATTGCGTGATGTGTTTACTAGAAACATCATTTTAAGGCGTAATGAAATAGAACAGCAACAGATTTTAGAGCAGGGGTGGGGCAAACTTAATACTGGTATGATGGACATTAATTTTTCTTACTTATGCGCGATCGACTTGGAAAAATGGGTTAAATTAAAAACAAATACAAATTTAATTAAGGTTTTTATTGATAATAATATATTAAATACATTGTATTTACTATTTTGTGCAATGTACTTTATTGACAAATATTTTGGATTAATTTTTTGATATAGATGCGTGACATTCCATTTCATCAACAAGTCTTGTAAAGTTAGGTTTGTAATCACTGATGCACAATCGAATAGATGCCATTAAGTGGTCATCAGTCAGAGAACTCCTAAATTGCGTTTTGATGTTTTTCATTTGAGAAAACGCTGCTTCACATAAATAAGTGGAACCAAAAAATGCAAATATCCTCATTGATACCGATCTCAATGATGGATATTTTTCTTCTGGTAATAAATTCCAAAAATAATTTTCAGAATTATGTGCTTTCAGAATTATATCTGATTGTATTGTTAAAATTTCTAACTCTAGATCCGATGAATTCAATTGAAAAGTATGAGCTAGATTTGATGAAATATCCTCGTTATCGAATTCTCCAAAAGGAAATTAAATAAATTCAAAAATCGATTGAAGATTATTGAGATTTGCAAATCTCTATTTCTAAATATGGAAAATATTTAAAATTTTGCCTTTTTAATTGTGAAGCAAAAAGTTTTAATTTTGCTTTAAAAGCATTTACCGAACTGAACAACTCAATAGTATTTTTTCCTTTTCCTTGTAATTCTAAATTAAGCGAGTTGTAATAGCCCATAAAATCCATAAGAAATGCTAATTTTTTTACCCATACTGGATCTTCCAGATTTAGAAATCTTTCCAAAAAGCTTCCTCGGCTGAGCCACCTAACATGACAAAAAAGAAGTAAATCTTCATATTCCGAGTCATTGTCTTCAAGTTGACTACGGAATAGACGCCTCCTTAAACTTCGCGTTCTTATCGAATTAGCAATTTTCACTGCCACATCCATAATATCATTAACATCCAATATTTTTGCACATAAGGCATTATTATGAATTATGCAATGAAATGACATGAAATCAGGAAATTGTTCATTTTGTTTGCAAAGGGCTCAAGATCTATGATTTCTACCAATCATTGAAGGTGCTCCGTCAGTAGACGTTACAACCAATTTATGCAAAGGCAAATTTGTTTTTTCAGCAAATGGCATCAGAAAACAAAGTACGGTAAGCAACTGTAAGCCGTATGCACTCTGAGTAGCGACAGCTAGTTGCATCTCACCGCAAGCGCAGTATTAGACAAGGTGTATAGCGGGGAGTAAAAATAAAAAGTGCGTATGCTTACAGTAGAATGAGTAGAAGGGAATAAAAGCACTGCTTGGGAATTAGTCATGTCAGTTGTAGAATAGATACGTGTTTAATTTTAAATTCATGTTTTATCGTCTGCTAAATTTTTAGTACACATTTTAAATTAAAAGATTTGAAATTAACCTAGTAAATTATTTAAAATGTCTGCGATCGACTGTCGAACTGTTCGCGATCGACCGTTTGCCCACTCCTGTTTTAGAGCAACGTCCGACGTCAATAATCGATGTTTTATGTTTAACAAATTACAAAATCGGGCTTTTCATAAGTTTTGAAGTGGCTCTGTGTCAGTAATTATTGAGAACACTGTTAAAAATGTATGGTTAAAACAGTACAGGTTATAATGATTAAAAACATTTTCCAGAGGCGTAAAAAAATATAACGATCCAAAAAAACGTATTAAAAGTTTTCTAGGTCTCATACCTACAATGAGAATGTAAAAAAATCGGCAACTCATGTGTTATTTAATCGACGTTACAATTTTATTGGGCAGTCAGAAATTATCATTTCGGGGCTATGATGAATCGACTAATTTAGATAATCGTGGCAATTTTAAATAAATATTTGAGTGCTTGATTAAGCGCAATGTAGAAATTAGCGAACATGCTGAAGAAGTTAAAAACATTTTTACTGGTCAAACACTATTTAAAATCAATTTATTTCTTGTTGCGAGAATTAATTTAAGAGAATCAATTGACAGTGCAATTAGTAATGCAAATTATTTTGCAATAATTGCTGATGATACAAGAGACATTAGTGAAAAATCATAATGCCCCATTACTGTCCGGTTTGTAAATAATTGAAATTTAAAAGAACGAATTTTAGGGTCTTTTGACATAAGTGCTGATAGAACTGCAAATGCATTATTTGATTTAATAGCTAACATTTTATAACGCTTTAGTTTTAAACAAAAATTAGTTGCTCAATGTTACTACGATGCTAGCGTTATGGCCGGAAAGTTAAACTGCCTGAAATTGGATCTGGTCATCTAGTGCACCTTTAGCATTATTTACACATTGCACTGCCCACAGATTAAATTGGGTTTTGCAGCAGGAGTTATTTTTCGAGCCTCAGCTTCCTAGGAAGCCACGAGCTACCTATGATTAAAATATGCATAACGGTTTGTTAATATGTTTCGTAAGTAACTATTGCTACAGTACATGCTTTTTCTATGATCGTGTGTTTGATAAAGAGTTTAGCTGTTTTATTTTAAATTTTGTACTCTATAATATCTACATAAGTCTATTTTAAATAGATTAAAGATTCTAGATTTGATATTTATTGTGTTCGTTCTTAATTGATTTTGTTCAATTCTTATTACACGGCATAGTGTTTCTTGAAGAATGATAGTAGAAAAACTTAAATATTTAGGAGTAATAGTTGACAAGAATTTAAAGTCTAAAGACCAAGTTGATTATGTTGGTAACAAAATCTCAAAAAATTGGTGTTCTAAGTAGAGTAAGTAACTTTTTAGGCACATACAGCAAAAAAATGTTTTATAATTGTATAATTCTCCGGTATTTTAACCAGTTCACAGCTACATTACGAGAGGAAAATATAATTTTATATTAGATTATAAACGATTGAAAACATAGGTAATAGAATATAATACATTAAAGGGTGTGTTAAAAAATAGCAATTTAAACACTTTCATTAAAAAATTGAAAACAAAAATTTTAATAAAATTGGAAAATTTTTATTGAAAGCCTTTTAAATTATATATCCAGCCTTTTATGCCCAGAATTGAAAATAAAAATGTTTATACAGTTATATAAAATTTACTTTTAAATAGCAAATTCTTGCTAAAAAATAAATATTAATAATACCAATAAAAAGCTTAATTCTTCTTTTTCACAATTTTCACAGAATGCCAGTAATAAAATCCTTCTAGTGTACAAGAATAATTCAAAAAGTATCCATAAAACACTTCGAAATTACGTTATTAAGTTCATTCTCGCCGTGTTCCAATAGCTTTTCATAATCTTATTTAGTTTTCATGATGTCAAAGGTCTTTTCGTTTTCAAGAAGCGTAGAAGTTCGAATAGTACGAAAACGGAGAGTAAACAGACCGGATGCGGCAATGGCACTCGTAAAACCAAGTCAATTTCCTCCGGCAGTTTTTCACGACTTTGCAGTTGTGATTTACGTAATTTACACAGCATCAAAAGTTCTGTTTTTCTATACTAGAATATGCTTTTTATCTATGCAAAAACTGAACTATAAGATAAAACAGGCGTTTTTGTTTAAAAATAAATTTATGAAATCGATAAAACTTTAAGTACTGCATGGCAATGCATTTTTCATTCACTTGCACATACGAGTCTACGTTGGTTGTATTTTTTGCTCCAAATACTAACTTCAGAACACAAAAATTATTAGTATGTGCAGATTAAAACCTAAACATATTTTTATTAGCACAGAACGCTGTAATAGCGGAGGCATTTCAGAAAACTAATAGTTTTAAAGGTTTTAGCATGTACATTTCACACTATTCGTATATATGGAAATAAATTGAATTGCTGGAGAGATAGTGGTGGATGAAATATTCGACTATTCCAATTTCAAAAATTTTATTCATTTCCGAGTGCAGATAAATAGAATTTATTGGCGATTCGTTAGCAAATGACGAGGAGCATTAATCGTACCGGAATTGAAAATCGGTTTTCAATTTAACATTTTACTATATACTGATTATCATAATCAATGTAATTTTTCCTTATTGTATGGATACGTGTTTAACCAAATACTAATATCCTAATTTTTCAATTCAATTCAATTTATCAGAAATTAAGTAATTAGGAATTGTTTTGGATTCTCAACTAAACTTTTCGAATAATGTTTGTTATTTAGGTAGAAAATCTGGAGAAGAGTCGGTTTTTTGTCGCATTTCTGAGCACTTGTCTCAATGGACCAAAATGCTGAATTATAACACGAATATTCTATATTATTTTAATTATTATTTTTCGTTATTAATTGCGGTGTTCGCCAGTTTTCCTATTTTTTAAGTCTGCTTTCTGAGTATCCAATATATTCAATATGTAAGGTACATATAAAGCTCGATCTAAGAAAGGGTACCTACAGGATACTTATTAAACATTAAACAATTTAGAAATAAACAAATCACTAAACATTAGTTAGTTATAAAATATGTTCAAAATTCCGTCCAATAACTTAGATACATTTATTCATTCCCTTTACACAGTTGTCATAGTTTCTACGTTGTTAAAGATCTTTATCTTTTTTCGTAGCATTTCAATAACTTGCAGTATTCATTTTAAGCGCGTATAACACTATAAAGTAATCACATTATATAATGACCATGACAAGTGTGGCACTTTCGAAAAGGGAAGCAATGAGCTTTTCAACTGTGAAACAATATACCATTTGAAATCACAAAGTTGCTCTATCCCCGAAAATACGCTATGTCGTAAGTGGGCAAAAAGACAAATACTCAAAAAAAAACTGTACAAAATAAGAAGACTGATAAACACCGCATTTCATTTTCTTAATTAATTCAAAAATTATATAGGTCTATAGAGGGTCAAAATATAATGGGGCACCCGGTATAAAACGTAACATGGACAAGGATCAACATATTTAAATGCTAGGTGTTCGTATTCTTAACGCTCGTCTTGAGGGATATCAAATCTACACCTAATTTAGATGTATTTATTAAAAAGGTATTTTATTATTTACAGGATATGTAGATAATTACCTTGACTGATTATCCAAGTACCATTCTTGGTAACGCATGGCAATAATCAGAAACACGTATTTGTTGATATTGTTCTTAACAACAGACACTTCACTGTAGCTTGAACTGTCGCAAGCTAAATATTTAAATCACATATTACAAAATACCCTACACCAAGTGGTAATTGGGTGTTATGATAATATATATATATATATTACAAAACTAGATTTTCATGGCATTTTTTAACTTTCTTAAAGGCATCCTCACACTCATTCAACCAATATCAACTAACATATCTCCTAGTTTTCACCTATATGTAAAGGTTCCATGAGTTCTGTTGGTATTGGTAAAAACTATGATAAAACTTTTACATTCCCTAGAATGTCTTTAAATAAGCAACATTTTCAGGATAAGCACAATTTTTTTATTGTGCTTATCCGTTTGACGTGCTACGATTTGTTTAGTGCATTCTTGTGTAACACATACTCTAAGTATTATAATTGTTATTAATGGATTGTAAGGACTATGGTTTATCACAACACTATATTTAAAATGGTATCTCCTAACCACACATGTATTTGACTAGTTGCCAATACATATCTCTGTATTAGAGATGTTAGATCTTTCTCGGCATAAAACCGTCTAAATTTTAAAAGTTGTTCAAACCCTCTCCTGGGTAGATTAATTTAATTTTAGGGTCAATCCATACGAAATCGACCAAAATAACCACCACCACTCGACCACTTTCGATTTTTTTTATTTGTCTGAATATTCTCGTTTTCCACAATATTATGTTTAAAACGGCATCTCTTAACCACACACGTATTTGACTAATTTCTGTAACGATGTTACCTTTTTCTCGGCATAAAACCGTCTAAACTCTAAAAGTTGTTATATCCCTCTGATTGGATTAATCACTTTATAATGTTACTTCTACAACATTTAACTGCTTTAAAAATGTAAAAATTAGTTTTAATAAACGATTCATTAAATACTTCAAACCGTGGTACTGTAGGAATGTTTCATGTTATTTTATGTTCTAGCACTCCACCATTATGAGCATTTTTTCAGAAAGCGTTTTGTTTGTCACAAAAATGACTCCATCCTCGTCGCTAAATCCTATTTACTATGACATCATAATGAAAATCTATTTATTTAAGCCTCCGTACAAAACTTGCTTATTATCAACAACTTGTTTACGGTTATGCGTTGCTTTAGTAACCTTAATACATCATACTTATAAATGAACAGAAATAGAAAAGTGTAAACAAATTTTTTTCCTGAAATACGAACTAAAATACTATTTCTGAATTAAGAGCGAAAAGATATAGATTGCCGATTAAGAGGGAAACTACTGGAGACTGGCAATGACATTTTTTGCTAGCAATTACGTACAATCTACCTGAGAGCAGTACATTTAGAGGAATCAGCAGTAACGTCGCACTACGTCGCCTTGGCGAACAATAAAAATGGCGTCGCCATTTGAGACAAGCGGATGGGTGAACGTCAACATTTCGCTATCTTTCAAAACGCCAACTTAAAAAATGTAGTTGGAAAAATAACACAGGTCAACATTTAGTTTTAAAAATCCTACACCGGACTCTACCTAGCTACCCAGGGGTTTTTGGGGTCGCTGATTCCGAATCCGGTGTCGGTTGACCTCTATCACCTCATGTTCCTCTTCTGCCTACTTATTGTCTGTTTGTCTGTCTGCCTTTTTACTTGCACACCTGTTTGTTTGCTTGTTAGTCTGTATTTATCGTCCGCCTGCATTTTGTAACGGTATTTTTTATCAGTCTTGAATTAATGCAATTTTGTGTACATATTTACTGAAAAATCTTAATCCCGGCCCTGCAAATTTACGTTCTCCTTGCAATTTAAAATCATATCTGTATTTGGTACAAATAAACCTATATAAACATCTTAAAAGGTTGTTTTTTCAAATTCTTCCAGACAAGTGGAGCCATTTCATGTAATAAACTATCGCTTTCATTATTGTATTTATCCACGTGTGTGCCTGTCAAATGGCTTCGTTGCTAAAAACTTTGAAAGTGGACAAAAGATGCTGGTGTGTGGATTTAAACTCGTATACTTTTTCATATATAGTGCAGTTTTCCGTTTCTTGAAAACATTATAAAAAACCTACTTTGTTTAATAAATAATACTTAGTACGTGTTAAATGACACATTTTGATTATTTACATTTGAGTTTAAAATATATGTTTGCAAAATTCGCTACAAAACATTATTGCGTTTCTATTTTTTCCTTTGTGAAAACAAGACTATTTAATTTTCGAGTCTATTAGGGCTAAAATCTAATAGTGAAGTTAATAAAAATCTCCTTATCGTCAACACGTGGACTGTAAATTCTGATTTGCTTAAACGAGATCATACAAGTTTTCTATTGGTGTATGCAGAACTGCACCCCCCAAAAATATTCCGTATATAATAAAATAACCCTAAAATAACCCCTGTTTCTAAGTCAAATCTGAATTCAGTTTCCAGACAGTACAGTTGAAAGTAAATGTCAAATCTTGAAGGGTCGAATACAGACGTCCTTACCGTTCGCTAGTAGCCGGGTGTCGGATGCCCCATGCCCAGTTAATTAAGAACTTGCATTTATTAAAAGTATCGTTGCGTAATTAGTTTTCCAGATGTTAATTAAGAATGTGTGGTTAGCAAAAGTACCGTTGTGCATTTAAGTTTTGTTCCGGATGTTTGTGTTCTTAAAGAATGGGAAATCTAGTTTTTCCTATTAAAAAGTGTAATAGTTTCAGTACAGTCTACCGTTGGGAAAATTCTCATATCGTATAGCGATAAAAATAGTTCTCGTACCGAAATACCGATAAAAATCAATAAGTACAGACTTTATCTTCAGTGAGTGAACTTCGGATCATTAATGAAATCCGAGTTATGTGCTTCATAAATTCAGTGCGGATTTAAATAATAAATGGGCCGTTTTAAGAAAAATAACGATCATTAGCCGATGGTTCTTAATAATAATTTAGCAACCAAAATTTTCATAAGTTTTATAGTTGCTTTTAGTAGCTTTGTTTGTGTGAATTTATGAATAAGTAGTTCACCTCATACAGGCATTACGAGGGTTAATTCATTGCATATTTGACTTATGTGAATGCAGAATTCTACGAACATTCCAGTTTCTCTTCGTCCAGCAGCGATTGTTTTGTGTGTGAGCAGGAGTGCTTATTGTGCAATTTAGCGTTAGTTTGGTTTGCAAATTACCGATAATTATAGATACTGGGAATTATGAATTCCTTTTTTTTTTAATGTTAAATAATTATGTGAATTTCTTTAGTTCTTTGTAATACTTTTGTAGTCTGTTTTTATTTATATGTAATTTGTATACATTTTTATTCATTAACATTTTAATAGTCAAGAGCTCTTAGGTAGGGAATTATTACCTAAACTTTTGAGTTCAAAATTTGTATTTTTTTATATTTTCTTTTTTGTGTTTTCTAAAATAAATATGATTTTAAATTTAATTAAAACCAATAAGATTGACCCACATAATTATGAATGTTTTTATTCATATCATTATTAAACTAAATTTTGACTTTGTTGAAATTAACTAATATATTGCTCTAATTTATTTTGATGTGAGTTCATTTTCTGATTAGTGATCTCAATGTTCTTTTGTTTAATTATTGTTATTAAGTTTCATAATCAGATAGCGCCCTTCTAGTGTATGTTATTGTGGTTTGAAACCTTTATCCATCCTTTTAATAATTAGACAACTGCAGAGTCAATACCTACGAGCTAAAATTTAAATTTGTAAAAAGAGTGAGATCTCAAGCCGGCAACTTTGAGCATTTTATATACAGTAAGTATCGTATCTTGTGTCCTAAATTAGTTTAAGTAATGTGAACTTTTCGTTTGAAAGTTTAAGGTTTGTTTATTTTATCGGGTAGAAAAACGTTATCTTTCAATTTTCTCTCTGTTCATCTACCTGACATCCTGCCTTTCTACCTGCCTTTCTGCTGGTAATTTTGTCTATCTTCCTGCCTGAGTAAATGACTAAATGTTTCTATCTGTCTGATTTCCTGCCACCCTCCGTCTAAACGTCCACTGCCAGTCTGTCTGCCTCCCTGTCGGTTTGTCTTCTTACCTTTCTGCCTATCATTCTCTCTCGGTTTTGCGTGATTGTACAAAAACTAGATTAAAGAAAAAAACTTTTGAAAGTCTTCAACAAATCAATTCGCTTCTCTCAGCATAAGTGTATTAATTGAAATTCGAGCGAGAACGCTTACGTTGTTCCTGGAATGATCTTCGAACCGCTTTTCTTTTATGTGCTTTATTTGTGTCTCTCTTTAGATTCCAGCAATAGTCTGCTAACATATTCTTCCAAACACCTTGATATCATTGTTCAAACTCATTCAGGTCCTGGTGCATTATTCTTCCTTGTTCTTGACTAAAAGCTCCCAGATTTTCTGGGAACCAATGAAGATGAGAATGAAGAAAATGAAGTTTCAGATTCATAAGACACGCTACTTCTTTGAAATTCTGGACCATTTGTTCAACAATATTTTTATAATTAGGGTCTTTATTATTTTCAAGGAACTTTTTTGTCACCTCTCTGAAACTTTGCCAAGCTGCTTTTTCTTTGTCATTCATTCTTCTCTCAAACTCATCATTTTTTAGCAGTTTTCTTATCTCTGTTCCAGTAGAGACTCCCTCTTTTATTTTTGCGTCATATCTTTCAAGCAGAAAGCAGGACTATCAACTCGACTCATTGCCTTGAGAAACTGCTTTACTAGACCTAATTTAATATGCAAAGGTGGAAGGAAATCTTTATTAGTCGATATCAACTGGGACCCATAATATTTTTTTCGCCAGGAATTAATGCTTGTCTCAACGTCCAGTCTTTTCTCACATAATGCTGTTCCGAGCTCGACTATTCCATTCACAAATAAAGCACGGATACAACGTATTTCCAGATTGTTGCACTAGTAAAGTTGTGAATATCTTTAAGTCTCCACAAAGTATCCAATCATGTTCATCGTACTTTAATTTTTGCAATAACAATTCAAATTATGGTATTCTTCATCCAATATAACGGAATGAGCAATTGGTAGAGGGGCATACACAATTCCATTGTGTAGCAAGATTGCTTTAAACTTCTTTTGGAAGAATCCATAAAAAGACGCCAATCACTAGCTGAATATTCTATTTTGTATTCCTTAACCAACCCATCAATTTTAGTGCAACAAACTAAATTATGCATTTTTGAGAAAAATTTTCTGAATGACATTCTCTCGAACGATAGTGAGTTATGCGTGTTCCTGGTGCTAAAGAATTCTTCTCTTTCAGTCTGGATGCTAAGAGTTCCGATCTATCTTTCGCGAGACCTTAGACTCTGCACAAGTCACTTAGTTCATCTTGGTTGAACTTATTAGTATCTAGTGCGCTGTCCTCAACGTCTGAGTCTTCTGTACTAAAAGTATCACTTTCTTCATCTTACTATGTATTTAATTCATCTGTATTTCGACATCATCAGTGATACTATCAACTTCATCAATTAAAACCTCAACTTCCTCTTCATTTGTTTCCATACCATTATCAGGCTCTGCGTGAACTAAAACAGGAAAATTCACAGATTTAACACGCGGATATGAAATAGAGCTTTTGTTATTTCTGTTGTAGCTCTTCACGTTAGTTAAGCAGAAATAACAGTCTGTGGCATGATCTGTTGGAGATCTGGAGATCTCCAATGATATGGAATCATTGGATGCGAAAATATCGGCTTATTTATTTTAGTGAGGACATTACGTCATCTAGAACATATAGTTCTAGGAGACCAAGGGTTGTTAAATGTGTTTGTAGCAATGCCGAAACATTTAATATACTTTTTTTTTATAAATCTGAAAATGTTAATTTCTTTGCTTGTAGAATATACTCCCCACAAACGACACAAAAACTGTTCACCTTTATACAACATGAAGATTCGCTTGTATCATTTGACTGTACAAAGGGCAAGTTCCCCACCAATGTAGAGCTACGGTCGCTTGATGGCGAAGCTTGCGGGCCCGCTTTCCCACCCTGACCAACCGCCGATTCTGGATTTCCTAAGCCCTGTCCCATAAGACTTTTAAGTTTGGTTGCAATGACGGCATGAATGCAGTAACCCAGTAACTTAGCCAGATAGTGGGACAACTCCGTTGCCCACCGTCACCACGTGGAGGTGCCCTGGGTGCAATCACACGTTGATTTGCTGTTGCCATGTGTTGAGATTTCCAAAACTTTCGGCTAAACGTACTTACATACTCAACTCAGCATGCGCTATCTATCGAATACTCAAGGTACTCTCTACTTTCATGTTCGCTCTGCTTCTGCAACTATATTTAAAGGCCATTCTTTGCGTTCCACAGGATTTATGTGGTGAATATAAGCTCGTCAACTTTCACAGGAAAAAAAATGGAGATTCATTGAGTTAAATATATTTGCACTGAGATAGCCGAAGAATCTTCATGTACAGAAAAAACTAGCCGACGAATGCCGGCTAAAATCAAAGTCGGTCGTGTATTGTAACTTGAAGGTGCAAATCTGATAAAAAGCTCATCTATAAAACTGATATTTAGACTTAGAATCCCGAAAAAGCTTCAAAGTTTTCAAGTGTATCAATTCATCCTCATAATGACCTTAAAACGACGTCTGGGCGACCTTAATGAACCATCTCCGGATTCAGAGAATATAAATGACCTCAGAATGACCTTTAAATGTCCTCTGCACGCCTTCTAAGGGTAAGCGAACCCGGATTCGGACTCGGCGGCCCCAAAAACCTATGTATGAATTTTTTCAACCATCTTTTTTTAGCTTGACCTTCAAATGACCTTGAACCTGACGTGATAGAGCTTAACCGACATCGGCATCGGAATCAGCGACCCCAAAAACCCCTGTGTACCTAGGTAGTGTCCGGTATTTTTTTTAACTAAATGTTGACCTATGTAATTATAACATCCATTATGGCAGATAACAAAACAAAACCAGTTGAGAATGCGCAGAGCTAGCATTGCCATGACGAACAAAACTGTATACTTAATAAACTAATTTATTTTTGAAAACGAATGTTGACGTAACACACTAGTTAATAATAATAATAATAATAATAATAATATTTATTGAATGCATAACGTAATTATATAATATAATGCAAAAAGAAAATATATAAAAAGCATAAAAAAGACAGAAAAAAAAAAGTTGCATCCAAAGGGGCAAAAGATCGGCACAGCCGTTTTTCACTTTGCCCATACAAATATGGTTTCATATGTACATATATGCTTACTATTACAGTTGAGTTATACTAGCTTGTTTATTTAATAAAATATTTTTAAATCGTTTCTTGAACTGCAAAACTGTCGAACAATTTAAAAATAACTCTTTATATTCATTGAACATCATCACCGCAGTATATTGGAAACAGTTTTTAAATTTGCTAGTACTGTGCCAAGGTATGTTAAATGAATCTATATTTCTTAATGCTAGTGTATGCACAGTAGATCTTTTAACTAATAGTTCATATAAATAAGATGGTTGCGTTGAATGTAAGATATTGAACAACAATGTTCCATATAAAAGTGTAAATCTGAAATCGAGTTTCAATATTCTAAGTTGATTATAGTGTGGTGTTACATGTTCAGTGCGAGTGACTGAATACGAAAAACGTAAGCAACAGTTTTGGAGAATCTGGAGCCTGTTTTTCATATACACAGTTAAAAAATTAAAATATACAGAACTAACATAATCAATATTACTCAAAACTAATGCATTCACCAAACTCCACTTTATATCATGCGGCAAAATATCTTTGAAGCTCCAGAGAGATTTAAGTTTCATATAACTTTCACAACACTTTCGCACAACATGTTTTTCAAAATTTAAGTTGTCATCAATAATTAGGCCAAGGTCACGTGCACTTTCACTTACTGCTATACGGGTATTTCCTAATAGTATGGGTTCTTGTTGATTTGTTTTATTCAATGCTCTTCTTGTTCCAATACATAAGACCACAGTTTTTTTGGGATTTAGACGCAGACCATTTTTCTCAAACCATTCCATTATGTACTGAAAGTTACTATTAAGCTCTGTAATCAATATATCGACTTGCCTTGGTAAACACGACTTATATATTTGTGTATCATCAGCATACTGATGAATATTCCACTGGTGTTGTAAGACGTTAGGAAGATCAGCCGTAAATATAGCGAATAGAGTAGGACCTAATATACTCCCTTGTGGAACACCGTGCCGTACCATAAGCATTTGTGAGGTACTACCTTCAATCTGTACTACTTGGTAGCGATCTGATAAATAGTCATCAAACCATTGATAAGCTTGGTTTGAGATTCCATAGTAATGAAGTTTTGCTAGAAGCAAAGTACGGTGTATAACATCGAACGCTTTGCTAAAATCTAAAAGAGCAAGGTAAGTTACCTCTCCATTATCTATATTTCTGGCTAAATCATTTGTGATCTTGAGCATGGCTGTAGTTGTGCTATGATTTTTACGAAATCCTGATTGTACGGATGGCAACAAATTCGTATTCGAAACGTAATTAACTAGTTGATCGTTTACAATTTTTTCCAATATTTTCGACATAGTAGGTAGAATGCTAATAGGCCTAATATCTTTCAATTCGTTTGCCTTGTTTACTTTTGGTAGGGGATTAATAATAGCGTTTTTCCATATAAATGGTACTTTACCGTTATCTACCGAGAAATTTAATATATGGGTAAGTGCGATTTTACAAAACGGCAACAAAAGTTTTAGCATTTTTAGGTTGATGTTGTCCGCACCGCATGCGTTAGATGTTAATTTATTAACAATTTTCTCAACTTCTTCAACTGTTGCGTGATTAAATAGTGGCAGCTGATGATTTTCATTTAATCTATTATTCTTATAGTAATTTAATGTTTCATTATTAATCACTACATTTTCAATGCTGTTAAGTACAAAATTGTTTATTAGATCCGCATTTTTAATTTCATCTGCTATTTCAGATTTATGTTTACAATGAATATTCCACCGTGAGAAATCTTTCCATAGTAACCGTGGATTTTTTCTGTTTAACTGTAGTTGATGTCTAATATAAGCACACCTTTCATTCTTTACAGCTGTTGATAGGAAGTTTCGCAGTTGTCTATAATATACTAAATCATATTGTTTTCTAGTTTTCACGTATTTCTTGTATGCCTTCTTCTTCATTTCAATAATTAATTTTATGGTATCTGTAATGTATGGTCGATGTTTATGCCTCAGTACACACATTTTAACAGGAGCATGAACATTAAATAATGCCGTAATGCTAGAATTAATGAAGTTTACTTTATCCTCTATATCTTGTAACTCAGATACGTAATCCCAATCAATTAAGGCCGCATCTCTTTCGAAATTATTTAGATTGAGGTACTTGTAGTCGCGATACGTTACTGTTGTAGGTGGAAGTTTTTTAATTGTGTAATCTAGCTCACAGTAGGTTAGCATATGATCAGTACCGTTCAATAAATCGATATTGTCACACTCTACGACATTAACATTCTTACTGATACATATAACATCCAATAAAGTGGCAGAAGTATTCGTTATCCTTGTTGGCTGCGTTACGATCTGTTTCATATTATAAGACATAATAAGATTGTTAAACTTTCTCGAATATAATGTGTTTTCATCTAAATTAATATTTACATCCCCAACAACTAAGAGATCATCAACTTCTAACATTACATTTGAAAAAGTTGATTCTATCTCGTCAAAGCAGGAGTTAGTTGTCATAAAAACTAAAATTCTAAAATTTTTCGAATTTTTTTTGTTGTTAAAAATATTTATTTCTTCGTAAATTTTTAAAAAATACAAAATTTTTCATTTTTCAAAAATTTTTCGAAATTTTCGGTGGTCATTTTGACCACTTTCCCGAAGAGATACAAAAAAATGTTTCAACCAAAAGTTTTTTAGAATTAGATGTACTATAAGATTCCAAAAAGAAAAATTAAAAAAAGTCAACATGGAAAAAGGCGACAGACCGACAGACAGACAGACTTCACGAATTCAGAGACGAACTTCTTGTTCGTCGAAAATATTGATTATTAAAAATCCAAATAAAGCCTTAGGAATGTCCACAAGTAGTGGGTTCCCTTGAAGCTGAGTTTTTCTTTTACTTTTTGATTACATGTTTTTAGTCTTTAAAGATATACGCCATCCGAGAAATGCTTTATTTATTCTCTTGAAATACTTCTTTTATGTTAGTATTTACTCTTTTGTAATGAAGGAAACCCGGAAATACTTGCTCCATAACGGCTAGCTTGGGCGATTTTTTCGCGTTATTAAAATAATTTGTTTTTGATATTATTTAAAAACAATATAATTAGGGCAACCATTTAAAACTACTTTAGAAATTATGGAGTGTAATAAATAATACAATTCCAGGCTTGTACGGTATCGTGATCATTAATAGTATATTACATGACTAGTGTGGAAAGTGAAACTTTTCGCACGGACAAGCCGAGTGCGGAAATCACACGAGTACAGAAAAGTCACTTTCCAACGTGTAATGTACAATATTTTTCCTACGACCCCCCAAATTTCAAATGTTTAAAAAATTTTGATTTTTTAAATTTTCAAGAATATAATTTTTGAAGATTTTAAAGCAAAATCTTTATGGTTAGTTTTAACAAAGAAAATCACACTTAAAGCTAATTTTCTTAAGACATTTATTTTTATAGAACTACAACCCATTTAGAATATAAAGTTTAATTTTGTAAACAATTTAGTTTTACAATATGAATAATTATAACGAAATTTCTATCAAAACATTTCCAGAAAAATAAAATTAAGTTATCTTGGTAACTTAATTTTACTTTTCTGGAGCTGAATAGAAGTTAAATGTAAAAGTATTGCTATGACAATTGTTAAAGTGAATGGGTGTTTGTTACATTTTATTTAATAAATTCTTTTACTAAATATAAATTTCAATTTAAAAAAATCATATCTTCATAATTTATTTAAACATAGTATAAAATTAAACCTTATAAAACCTTAAAAACCTTATTAAAAATAAGAAAAGAATAGATACACAATGGTTAAAATGCTTCTCAGAATTGGATTAAACATTAATGTCATCATTTTAATATAAACAAAATTCATGGATTGCTAGATATTGCTTAGCGTGCCGTATTTTCCTAACACACACGTGTGTTATGTTCCTAACATCGTGTTATATGACACACTTTCTTAATGTCGGTAGCGTTTGCTATTGTTCACTTTCGTATGGGGTCGTAGGAAAAATAAATTTCCATAGTAAATACGTAAAGCGATGTGATTCTTAAATAAATAATCGTTTGCAAAACCGATAATGGATTTAATAACGTCGGTTTTGTGTATTAATTCTATCATCAGCAATAAATAAACCACTAGTTATAAATATTTTAAATAAATATAAGATAGATAGATAAAGTACCAGCATCGGTCATGATGTATAGGTATGTGTAATAAAAATATATGAAACATGTTTTGATAGTAACAGTAAATAGGTAAATAAAACAGGTCGATCTCATTGTGTCTTGTTGCTGCAACATTTCGATTATATTTTTCTAGTTTTATATAAATATTGTTTATATTGTCATGGTATAAAATATCGAGTAACTTTCCTGTATTGTTTATGACAAAAAAACAAATAATTGACTTGTCGTAAAAATAAAATTTTAAGCTTACTCTTTTTATTGCTCAAAATAATAAATTAATAACAGAATGAGTAACATAAATAATGAAAATAGATGGGAGTCTTATGAAAGTTAGTCTGTCAAAGTAAAACAAGGAACAACTACAGGAATTGTTGATTGAATCGAAAGATTAATAAACATAATCAACATACAGCGTGCTTCAATAGTGCAACTATTCTAAGATTTCATTTTTACTTAGTTTTTAGTCAAATTACAACTAAACTTGATTCTCTTGAAGGGTTTCAGTGTACCTACTATATTTCATACGATGCAATATTTTATCTAATACTGCCAGATAGAAATTTAAATGCTTTAAATTTCCAATTATTGGACTAGGTAATAAAATGAATTCTACTCTAAGAAAAATATAGCATTAATCTTGCATACATATCTCAAGCAGCATTTAAGTAGCAGTAACTGAGATTGGAACTTTGATTGAGTAGTTGTTACGTAACTGCAACTAAATTTATGACTTTATAGGTTTAATTTCTTCAATTC
Organism: Agrypnus murinus; assembly: GCA_929113105.1. Lineage (NCBI taxonomy): Eukaryota > Metazoa > Arthropoda > Insecta > Coleoptera > Elateridae > Agrypnus > Agrypnus murinus. Next base: position 216,505,167 of record OV816024.1, on the reverse strand, counting down.
GGAATATTTTAGTAATTGTGTAGTTGTTTGTACTATTTATTGGAACTATGTAGTTTCATTACTTCTAAGTAACTATTAAAGTATGTGGAACGGTATTGCCACTTAGTATACTTACTTTAAAGTCGTTGCAACTTCAAAGTGGTATTATGATTGTAGCAGCAACTTGCCCGAAGCTACTTTAAAGTTTTTAAAACCTTACAGTAGTATTGAATGTAAAACTTACGTTTTTGCTACCCAGGAGAATCACATTAAAGTAATTTTTCGTAAACTACTCCATCTCCATATTTACTTGTAAAATGTTGGATTAATCAATAATCATTAATCAATTTGCAATTTGTTATGATTGTTAATAGATGTTTTATTATATAACCTTCAATAAAAATAACAATTGGTGCGAAATTGTGCCTTAGGGATTGTTATGTATGTAGCTTGAAGTTGGCAACATTTATTTGTAGTGATGTAACTAACCAATTCTGGCCCGTCCCCTGGACGAGCGTCAGTAACACTTAAGCCGGCTTGGAGGATACACGTCTTCTACAGTCTATGCATTGTGTATGTAATTTGCCCTGCTCACTCAATATTAATAAAGTTAATTAATGACAATAATTGAGTATCTTTTATTTAAACACATAAAAGAACATAACAGGAATAATATAAAAATGGTTTCTATCATGTGTATCAACTTATAAGTATTTCGTGTATATTTAACATATTTTATTAGACATTTTTTTTACTAAAAAATATATTTAAAGAAGGCGCGTTGTTAATTTTCGATCTATCATCATCATATTTAACAGAAAAGTTGCAATGGTTTATAATTTTGGTGTACTGGAGTGACAAAATAATCAAACATTTCATCGTTCTTTGTATTAAGTACGTATTACAAATAAACTGGTAATTCATTTTGTGACACGATCCAGCATTATATAGTATAGAAAATGATAGAATATTTGTTAAGTTGCAAGAGCAAGAGAGAGCAACCACGCGACACGATGTGTCAAAGAGAAAAGAAGTTCCACGAAAGTAGCAATTACTACGCCGCCACGTACCTGCTACCCAAAAATTGTTCCACATTTTGGTTCCAGGCGCGTAACGAAACCGTAGCAATTACGTGCTTGTAACTAGTGGCTAAGACTTAATAGTTCCACCGGTAGTTGCTGGTACGTAGCGATGACTAAAAATGCTGCTTGGGATATATTTTGAATATACAGAAAAAACATACGTTTTTAATTGTCATTGATACGTCTAAAATAAGAAATGAAAAAAATTTTTAGAACGAAAGTAAGACACCCTGTAGTACCTCGAATTATTTAAATATTTATGTTTTGATAATAACACACAACAAACTTTAACATAAGACAAAAATACGTTCAGTTGCCAGGAACTCGAAATACTCTAAAACGTAATGTTAGTGCAGTGTCTTTTATTGTTCATCTTTACTGCTTTAGGTAGAGTTAAAGTATTTACGGCAATTTTAGAACTTTGCAATTTTAAGTTTTAGCTGCAGGAATACATAGAGGGCAAGATGCGCAAGAGAATCAATTTCCTTATCAAGCACTTATATGCAATGGAGTTCTTATAAATAAAAAGTTTGTATTAACAGCTGCCCATTGTGATATTCCTCTCACGCTTAACAAAAACTACAAAGTATTTCATAGGACAATCTCGTGCAACAGACCAAGGACAAACTGTAAATATAGCCAAGTTTATACGTCATCCCAAACTTGATAAGTAATTACGATTGCTTTAAATAAAGCAAGACATAAAATCAATTAGTAATCACTAGGTATAGGATTTCTATGCATTTGCATGTTTTTTCTGCTTATAGCAAACATGCATGCATATTTTAGCATTTTTGAACGAGTGTCCATACTTATTTTACCACTTTTTGAGCGTTTTACATGCTTTAATTATGAAATTTCTAATATTTTTTAAATAATCTTAGCATTTTAGACAAACAACCAAGGGCGGCTTAGTTGAGTCTAGGGGAAACCCATAATTTAAGCTTATTGTTAAATACTAGGCTTTAAAATATTTTACTGCCTTAACCATCTGTGTACTTGTTAATATTTTCTAAGAAAGAAAAAGTTTCAACTAAAATTTAAATACTTACATCCTGCGGTATTGTGATAAATAGGTATTAGGAAATTCCAAAGACCCTTTGACAACTTCCTGTTCATAGAAAAATTTGCCTGTACTTTTGTTTACTAATCTTGTAATCTTTCAATTAAGACAGTTCAGAAATTGCAAACTGCATTTCGGTTTGAAATTTTAGAGTGTAAAGATGGGTAAAGAAAAACGGTCTGTGTCTGTTACACTTCGAAGTTATGTTAAGGAATTCAGTGTTCTTACAACTGACGATTAGGTGTTGTATTGTACAGTGTGCGACGATAAAGTGACTGCAACGAAACGCTTTCAAGTTACACAACATCTGAACACGGTACGACATCAAAAGTGTGTTGCCCTGAAGTCAAAAAAACAAACATTGTTACCGGGGTACCTTAATAATTCGCGCGGTGAGTCCAGCAAATCGATCGACGAGTCTACACTCAGGAAAAATTATTTACCTCATTTATACGAAGAGACCATAAAATCAATTAGAAAACATGTAGCGAATAACTACATATGGGTTTCCATTGACGAATCTACTGACACTACTGGAAGGTGCGTAGAAACTTTTCCTTCGTTTTGTTAGTAAAATTTAACTAATTAAAGACAGCAGAGATTGCTCTGCTTATTTACGGATGTTTTATTTCCTATTTTGTTAGTTACATATTTAATCACAAAAATATTTTTGCTTGGTTAAAATATAATTTTTTTTAATAACTGTTTTGCGCTAATTGTTTGTAACCGACTAATTATATAGTTCGATAAAATAAAAATCAAATTTTTGTTTTCAGATACGTGGCTAACGTTATAATTGGCGTTTTAAATTCGGAGAACAATCCCAAATCCTATCTATTAGCAATGGACGTTTTCAAGAGCACTAATCATTGTTCTGTGGCAAAATTGTTTAATTATTCGATGGCTATTTTGTGGCCGGACGGCATACAGTACAACAAAGTACTCCTGTTCGTCACCGACGCGGCACCGTACATGATCAAGGCTGCAGCAGGCTTACAAGTTCTGTACGAAAAAATGGCCCATTTAACTTGTCTTGCCCATGCAATGCATAGAGTTGCGGAAAAAGTCAAAATATATCGTGAAATATATCCTAACGTAAACTCTATAATTTCAGATGTAAAAAAATATTGTTTGTAAAGCTCCATATCGCATACAAATATATAGAGAAACAGCTCAAGTGCCTCTCCCACCTGAGCCTGTAATAATAAGGTGGGGTACTTGGCTTTCTGCAGCAGAATATTATGCAACTTATTTTGATATTATTAAAGCATTTGTAAATAAACTTAATAAACACGATGCACTATGCATACAAAGCGCACAGGATGCTTTTAATACTAAGGAGGGCAGAATTATTGTTTGTTTTGACAAATTTTGTGGGTTTAGCTAAAGTAATTCAGAGATTAGAAAGTCAGGGAAATTCATTAGATGAATCTCTTGAGCATGTAAAATTTTTAGGTGTTTCTTTGAATAAAGTAAAAGGGCCAAGGGGTTTGACTATAAAACAAAAATTTAAATCCGTTATAGACAAAAATCTTGGTTTTCACTTAATTAAAAGCATAAACGATGCATTATCTGGCGAAGACATTTTAGACGAGCTAAAACATTATTCGCTTGTAGAATTAAACAATTTTAAGTATGCCCCAATTACGTCTTGCGATGTGGAACGGAGTTTCTCAAAATATAAAACACTTTACTTTTGAAAATTTAAAAATGTACGTCATTGTGAACTGTAACGCTCTATGTTTAGAAAATTATTATTTCTACTTCTGGGGACCGAACACAGAAAATTACAGTTTTCTTAGAAAAATAAGTGATCACAAAAACCAACTTGTCGAATGACTAAACTCACTTATTGATTACTGTAACCGTTTCCTTTCTATCATTAAAGTAGATGACCAATGCTCTGTTTAACGACAGTAGTCGAGAATCTAGCTCTACAACTACCATATTCTATTATTTGGAACAAAGATGAGACTGAAATTTACCAAAATCTTTTAAAACGACTTATCCAATCCAATGACAATTCTGAAAATTGGTTTCAGTTTGTAAGTACTTTTTACATTCTAATTTTTCGTTCTGGGTTTCTATAATTTGATGGTTGTATAGTGAGAAAATGTTACGTTACAATTCAAGCTTGTTAAATTGTATGTTGTTTTCTAAGTATTGGTGTTTTTCAAATACTAGCATGTTTTCATTTAATTAGAATTAGTCGTAGTTAGCAGTAACCAAGTGGACCATAGGTACAGGTTCCTAGTTCTGAAAAAGAGATCTTAGCCATGGATTTGCACTAGGAGTTAACCTGGGAAGATTCTTGGATATTTAACTGTTACTACTTACATTAGTTCTATGTCAGTCCGAAATTACTTTAAAATTAAAATCAGTAGTTCAAATAAGCAGAAAATATAGAGAACTTTTGGGGTATTTTGCATCAGAAAGTCCATGAAATAGGTTGAGAAGCATAAATTGAAAAGCAGCATACCAAATTAAGAAAAATTAATAGAGTAAGTTGACATCGAGGTCCTTCAAACCATGATAATAAATCAGGTCCTGTACAAGTCCTGTAAATTTTTTTGTGACACGCTATGCAGCTAATTATAGATAAAAAGTGTAAATGAATATTAAACTGCCAAAACGCCTAAACTGTGACAAAAAAATTAAACAAAAAAATTTATTTGAATTTTATCCATTTACGTGTCAGGCGTTAAAACGATGACCCCCATTTTATATTTCCTTTCCTTTCCCCCACTTCCTTTGATTCCCACTATGGACTCCTGACATAACATTGGTTAGGTTACGGTAGGTTTCGTTAACCTAGGTTAGATGAAGTTATGTTAGGTTATGGTTTGCGTTTACTCACTTTTCAAAATAATTTTTTTGTCTTGCAAGTGGAAGAAATATAAGTCACCTTTCAACCGGTTCCTCTTGAAGGGTAATCTCAATTCTAATAGATATATAAACTGGCACCTTTAACTCCATTCGGACCTAAGTTTTCACATGATCATGTAAAATACAAAACCTTTGTTTCAGATTGTGCGACGCAGCTATTAAATGTTACCGGAGATTCGAAACTCTTGAACAATAGCGTAATATGTACAAAATCATATCCAAATAAAAACCAATCTACATGTCCAAGAGATGATGGAGGACCATTGGTATTGACTCCAAGTAATAAATTAATTGGAATTGTATCTTGGAGCATACCACCTTGTGGATTTTATGATGCCCCTTCAGTGTACACCGGTGTACTCTAATGTATGTGAACATTTAGATTTCATCGGACAATACATCAAAATCGAAACAATCAGGCAAAAAGATATTTTTCGAATAGTATATAAAGATACCGTATGTACGTAATTGTAACATTAATAATAAATTGGTTACTTGTAAGCTACAGTTTTAACGAAACATAAAATAAATAAATAATAAGTTTGAGATAATAATAAATTTATATTTAGGGATCCGTTTGGTAAAAGGAAATGCCATGTACCTTTTTTATAAATTGAATATTTGCTATAAAAGCTTCGGTTTTACAGAGAAGTATTAAAACATTTAAGTACACTCAGGGACTATCCGTCGTTGAATGCAACCTTTAAATCTCTTGGCTTGAAATGTGGAGTTTAATAAATTATCTGTCTTGAGACCTAATTTTTGTTGGTAGTAGTCTCCTCCACAAATAAAATGGACAGCACGTTTAAAAGGTTTTTGAAATTCATGACGATAGCAAATACTTACGACACTGGATAAAAATTTTAAACAACAAAACAGGAAGATGTAAATATGAACTAAAAAATGTAAAAAATATTAATGCCGGAAGCATTTATTATAATAATGGAATTTATTTTGTGTTAATGCTTTGGAGTCTGATGCGCATTTGTTTATAAACCATGCATGTTTAGGTATTGATTGTGAAAATTGTATACAGAATGTAAACGATATGTAAAAACCTGCATCACAAGTTCTAACAGCATTAAATGTACTCGTATGAGTTCGAAATAGGTAACTGCAGTGTTCCAGAAAATTATAAATTTGGATTTATAAATAGTTGTTCAAAGTTTCGAACTAACTAAATGTTACAAATTCCTCTTATGTACAAAATATATAGATACAACTTTTTGTTGATGATTATTTTTGTTTGTAGATATTTTAATCCACAATGTTCTCTTACCTTGACTCAAGCTCATTTCGCTAGTACTTAATTAATAGCCGATAAGTCAAGTAACCTAAAAGCTTTTAATATTGACTTAGATTATTCTAAAAAAACTTACTTCCTACACCATAAAAACTCCGCTGTTAAACAAACATAACCTCAAACGCCATAATAATAATCATGAACAATATGAATGAACAAAGTTAAATAAAATGGACTGTATTACAACACAAAATGGGAGCAAACTGTTAACTGAATGTTGAGCGGACTTACCTGACGTTTCGATGAGCTTCTCGACGATATAAGGATGCTCTATCGCCATATACTGTCTGAACTAGCGCCTTCAATGACTGACCAATGCACAAAATACACCACAAGCACTTATATTTCCAAATTATCAGCAAAGTTATGCACACAAAGGTAAAAGTAATGTTTTGACCTCTTTCAAATTTCAATTGTTTTTTTTTCGAAGTGGCTTTTATGTAGCCCACTCAACAACAAAAATGTACAGAATTTTGTATTCAAAGCCGAACATTGTTTGTAACCAAAAAAAAAAACTAACTAAAACAGCTATTGGTCTTAACAAATCAAATTACTTAAATCTAATCTCAAACCCATGAAAGTGTCTAATTAATAAAACCTAACCACCAGCAACTTAGATTATTACAAATAAATTAAATCTAACCTTAAAAACATAAGAACACCGTTGTTAATCAAACCTGTGTCTCTTCTACCTCTAACAGTCTAAAAATTGTCTTTCTGGCTCTGTATGTTGTCCTATTTAAACGCCTTTCAGGCTAGATGTACCGGGTAATCCAAAATTATTGAAGACGGTTTGAATCTACCGCCACGTTAAATTATTGTCGCATTGGCAACATGAATACTTTATAATAGTATATTATACGCTACGAGCAAATAGAAACAGGAGAGAACATTGCATTATATTCCACGCGACGGAACTGCTAGAAAAAGTGGTTTATAAGAGTGAGTGAGAGAGGGTACGAGTGAGTGAGAGAGGGTACCGGCACCCGATGAATATCGATCGATTGTATACGTCAACAACCCCGACCTGACACGGACAATATCGAACGTCGTACGTCAACAACCCCGACCTGCTCAACGTGGTTTATATAATGGCCGACTTCCGTCGCGTCGGTTCCTTACCCCCGACCATTGAAATGTTCTCTCCTGTTTCTATTTGCTCGTAGATTATACGACATGATTTATTGCACGACTGCTAGTTCAAAACGACCGCGTAGCGGGAGTTTTTTAAAGCATGAGTGCAATAAATGTCTTATAAAACAAGTTCTTTATACTATTTTTTGTACTTTGCACTTCTTTTTTACTAATTTTATCCGTTTTAAAATAAAAATTCGCACTTTTAAAATTTGGGGAATTTTATCGTGGTTGGTACCAACAATCGATAAATGTCAAATTTTGACATTTGAAAATTCAAATTTTAATTTAACAATGATTTCAATGACATTTCATTTGTCATGGTTCATGACTGACAACCTCGAAAAACTAAATTACACTAGTTCTAATTCGAAACTCAAATGAGCTAGTTCAGCACTACTTTCGGTTCTGAATGAGCCGTGATATAAACGCAAAGTACAAAAACATTTCTATTTATATTATAAACTTCATTAATTTTAAATAATAAGCTTACTTGATAATAAAATCGTCTAACAAACTGTAGTTCTGAAAAGAACTGTTTTGTAAAATAAGAAAACAAGTGAAATAAAGCAAAAATTCAATGCAACCCCAGAACAACGTGGCAAAGCACAACGATGTAAACGAGAAAGTGACGAGTTGACACTGTACTTTGATGCAACACAACATGAAATACACTAAAACCTAAGGCGCGAAATTCAAACCGTCTTAACTCAATTTTGATTTCTCTGTACATTGTACAATGCAGGCCAAAAAATGGGGTTAAAGTTTAATTAAATGTCAGAAACTGTTAGTAAAAACTGACAAATATATTAAAAAGTAACATGACGTTAGAAATCTTAATTGTAACTCAATGTATCTATTTACTAAAAAACTGCAAATACTTTTCAGTATTTATTCCGGCAAATAGACTGAAGAGATGCAATGTTGAGTGTAGCTTTCTACATAATGAGTTAATCAGAGTTTAAATATAATATGATATAGATTTTGAGCTATTGAACAAAAGTCTCCATGGGCGCGAAGTTCGAAGTCCAATCGTTTTCATGCTATGACCACTTGAAGATCTTTAATTTAACGTCATTTCAACAATGTTTACAATCAGGACTTGAAAAACAAGTTGGCATATCTTTGACAATAATAACGTCAAAGTGTCCCTGAACTTTTTATTTTATGACACCTACCTATTACAGTTGAAATCTTGTAACATAATTGTTTTAAATGTGTTAGTTTTATACCTTATTCGTTGCGTCAGTTATTTTTCTTTTTTGTTTGTAATATATGATTTAAATACTGATTAAATAAATATTTAAGTTTTATTATTATAAAACTTACACAACAGTATTCTGTTGTGTAGTTTACAGTTTGTTTGTTTGTTTGTTTGTTTGTTTTTGGTCGAGGAATCAGGATAGCGGAGCATCCTTCGTACCTCATGGCACCGACTGCTATGATCATTTGGCCGACCCTACTAGTTATTTGACAGTGAATTATATTCATGTAGATTCGTGTCAGATTATTAGTTAATGGCTAGCAGATAAAAGAGGTGCTACATTTGTAATTTACAAAACAATCCCCGGAACCTGCATCGGATTGGTGCTGATGTCGACAAAATTACGAATAGCAATATCCAGACGTATATATAACTTGCCCAATATTAATATCGACGATGACACAAGGATTAATCAGTCCATTATAAAAGAAATAGCTGCCATTCAAGCAGATCCATCAAGTTTGAGGTTAAATGTTTTGAAGCAACGAACTGTGAACGAAGAAATCGTGCCGGCGTTATCTGCAATGCTGAAAATGATGTACGCAGACTATCTTTAAAATGCAGAGTCAACATTTTCTTGCCAGGCAAGATTTATGGCCCTGAAAATGTTTAAATCATATATTATAAACACAAGAATAAAAATAACTGACGCAACGAATAAGGCATTAAATTAAAACACATTTATTAAAATAATTCTGTTACATCTCAACTAATAGATGCCATAAAATAAAAAGTTCAGAAACACTGACGCTATTATTGTCAAAGATATGCCAACTTGTTTTTCAAGTTCTGATTTTAAACATTATTGAAATGACGTTAAATTAAAGATCTTCAACTGGCCATAGCGTGAAAAAGACTGTACTTCAAACTTCGTGCCCATTGAGACTTTTGTTCAGTAGCTCAAAACCTATATCATATCCAATTGTTAGCCAATTTGCCCGAGGGATAAAATCCATAAGGTTTGTGCGGGGTCCTTTACGAACAGCTACCGTAAAACACCTTCGGCCTGGTACTTACAAGTACAATTTTTATTTTTTGTATACTAACTAATCTTATTCTTTTGTCTCTTGCAGATTTGCCATAGTTACAGCAAAAATTATTTTCCCAAGATATACCAACAAAACTATGTTATTTTAAGCTGTAGGTATCATTTTTATTACAATTTTAATTAATTTTAAAAATAAGATATTTTGAAATTTGCTGCATTTTTTTATATAATTTTTTACAACTTATTCTTATGTATTAATTACCATGTATCACTAACAATACCCTCCTTCTATCAATCTACTTATCATCAACATTCTACAGGATTAATTGTATACATTGGTATGCAAACACAATCATTATCAGTACCTTTATTATAAACACACAGGTTATTTTCTTTTATCCTGTTTTAGTTACACGCTCTTTTTTCTCGCTTGTATTCCTTAATTTTCTTTTTTAACACTCAACTACTGGTTTTCACTCTTCTAATTAAACTACTGCATATCTTGCTATCTTTGTTATAGTAAATTTCCTTTTGCGTTTTGATTACAATATTTAATTTCTTACTAGTATTTGCAAAAATATATATTTTATGTACTATTGGTTTCTTAATGATCTAGGACAGGCAGGAAAACAAGACTAATTTTTTAGTCCGTTTTTTTTATATATAAAAATTGCATCATATTAGCCTTGCTGTCCTAGATTATTATGAAACCAATAGTACAAATGGATCATCATATTTTAAATTATAATATTCTCCTTCTATTTCATTATTCAATGTTAATTATTCTTCTTTCTAAAACAACATAGTTTTTTTATGTAAGGGGGTTCTTAACGCTATAATTATAATGCTATAATGCTATTTATAAAATTTATTTAATCAAGGTATTTATGAACCTAGCATGAAATTGCCTATCAACACAAACGAAAGCTGAAAAATGAAACTAACTTCTTTTTTATTTAAATTATATAAGGTATGTCCCAGGATTATGAGCAGCATGACTCCCGACTACTTAGCTGTAAACACTTTTTTTATTACTAATTAATTGCTATGAGGCTTTAAACAACACTTTGGCCAAATCTTGGGATTTGGAAGAGGTGACCTCAAAAACTATTTTATCACCTCAGGAACTAAAATGCAAAAAAATTTCTATAACTACCTTTCGTACTAAGTAATTCAGGACGCTATGTTGTTTAATTGCCCGTCCTTAAGTAGTACAACTGCTCTCAACTGATCTTCGCTTGAAAAACGCTTAATAAGGAATCCACATTTGCAAAACGATTATTGCAACTTTATGCACAAATATTGAAACAATACTTTTATGTAACTCTTAAAAACAGAAAATGACTCACTCCGCATACGTTTTCCCCCACCATTGTATTTTACGTGTATCTATGATACTATGTATAAAAACTCGTATAGTTTTTGATGCAAGCTCCAAAGATTCTAACTTAATATCACTTAATGATAAAATCCCTATGCTTGTGCCGCACAAACACCCCTCTGTTCCTAGAATCAAACCCTACGCTTCCTTGTTGCTTTCCAACTTGATAAATTTAATTTTGAATTCCTATGATGAACTCATAAAATTTCACAGTTGTACCTTTTGATCGAACCGCATAACTATGATTCAGGAAAATCTACCGAACGCCAATTAGAATCATAATCCTAACCATTTAACCCTGCTCGGACGGTGTACTTATCTGTCGGCGTGGGGTATTTTTGTAGCCCATGATTTTAGTTACCCATTACATACAAAATATAGACTATTTCTTGTTATTATGAAATAATTGAATTTAATTTAATCAAATCTTTATTTTTCATAAGATCTGTAATGTCTACATACTAGTATCTACTCACTACATTTATCACACACACTAGATTTTATTTCATACTGTCCGGTAAAAGGGTATTTACCGGACTCATTTGAGTAAATGTAACGTAAATGCATTTTTTTAAAAAATGAACAATGTGAGGCAGTATGAAATAAAACGCCTTACGTCATACTTCCGGTAAACCATTACAGTAGCTCGTTTCAACATTCGAGACTCGGCTCCTTCGTCGCCTCGTCCCGAAACGTTTTCAACTCGCTACTGTAAACTTGGGTTTACCGGACTTATAACGTAATATACTATTACAGAATGTGAAAGGCATACAAATTTTTTACATTTTTTGCACTGACGTCTTGTTTTGCGATCATTTTTTCTGCTACATCTGTAGCATCGATGAGGAGTAGTTTCGTTAGATGGATCCGCTTGTGGATCTACTTCTAGAGAAGGTACAATCTGACACATATATCGTTTTACGTCTTTAGATAACCGTGTGTTGTTCTGATATCTTTCTACAACGTAGTCTTTGACTAATTCTTGGCCAAGTTCTAACAAGAATTTTCTTCTAGCGTCATTTGCAGTGTCACAATTTCTCATTTCCTACAACCGAAAACTATTTATACCAGCAATATCTAAGAGATGTCCAAACAGTACCATCGGCCATCTATTACAAATTCTTCGACAAGAATATTGTTTTGTCATTTGGTCTGTAGTATCTACAGCACATTTAGTGCCATTATAGTGCAAAATAATATGTGGCTTGTAGTCTGTTTCGGGACCACTTACAGAATCATCATGATGTTCAGATGACAACAAGAGAACCGCCTTTCCCTTTTTTGGAACATATGATACAACAGTACATTCCTTCGTAAAAGCAAACATACTTGAATAGACTGGTTTGCTTCTGCTTGGAAGAAGTTCCTGTGGAATGTATGGCTTGTTTTTTCTTAGAGTGCCACATATTGTTATTTCCCGTGCCAAAAGTTTTTTCGCCAAGGGTAAACTTGTAAAAAAGTTGTCGCATGTCACACCATGACTTTTTCCAAGATGTTGCACTAGATCCATTACAACCCGTTCTCCTTGATTAGTTTCAGCCTTCTCTGCTCTTTTGCCTAAATAAACTTGCATGTTTATAGTGTAGGCATTACTGCAGTCCGCCAGTGCCCAAATTTTCAAACCATACTTGTCAGGCTGGTTTCTCATATAAACACGAAAACTGCAGCGTCCTTGAAACGAAACTAATTGTTCGTCTACAGTTACATGTGCTTGAGGATTGTAAGATTTTTTACAATTATCAACAAATATTTCGAAAAGGTTTCTTATGGGTGCTAACTTATCATTCTGCTTTCTTTGCTCTCTTGTCATGAAATCATCAAAGCGAATGTAAGATGACAATAATTTAAAACGATCTCTAGACATGGACCCTACAATAATAGGTCGAACGAATAGGCTATTACTGGACCACAACATTTCGATAGGTTCTTTATTTGCCTGCAGAGCACCCATAATTATTACGAGTCCTATGTAAGCCTTTATTTCAGACGGTGTTGTCGGTATCCAAACACGTAATTTTTGGGGATGATTATTATTCCATTTTCTAGTAACCTGTAAAACATATGATATAAACGACTGATATGATATAAACATTTTGTAAGATGCCCAAAAAGATACCTCGTCTGCTTTCTTGTTTGTCTCTAAAACTATAATGTTGATGATTTCATCTGATACGAACAACTCAAAAAATTGCTTCTTTGTGGTGCAGTTAGAGCTGCAATTTGTAAAACCGGGTCTGCTTTTCAAAATATTATGAGAGCTGGTTCGTGTAATTTTGCCTGGAAGTTTCGACCATTGAATTCCACTTTTTGTGTTATAGTATGGTGTCACAAAACCACTAGAAGATTCATCTTCTGCAATATCAACATTTTCATCCTGTGGATTATGTTCCACTTCGTCTGGTTCATCTTCAATAATCTCTGGTTCAGCGTCACTTTCTTCATCACTGTTGGCTTCATTACAAACAAAGTCAAGAAATTCACCGTCATCGTCATTTTCGAGATAAAATCTTAATTCGTCATCTGTTAACCGATCTGAATTGCGAGGAAATAGAGACATAGTAGTAATAAATGATTAGCAATGCGACTAACAAGTTCACTCAACAAATAAATAAATAAGAGAGGTTATGTCAACTTGCGCATGTGCATGCACGACAGACGACGTGGGGTATAATTGTAGCTCAAGAAAATAAAACATTAATTGAAGGCAAAATACAGACACATTTAAACTATTCAATGAATGGATCGATGCTAAAGAAGCTGTTGAACAATTATGAAATGACATGTCTCAGAAAAATTTTCTCAAAAAGCTATTAATGATTAATTATGTTTGGGCTACAAAAAAACCCCACGCAGTCCGAGCAGGGTTAAATATGATTAATTAGATAACTTCATGCACAGAACTTGTTTTTCTAAAACGAAATTATATATGTACTATAAATTATTTAAAATGCGCCAGCTCAAGAAACACTTCAATGGGTTTATAATCCCCCCACATGCACCACATTTCAGGAATGTGGTTTACAGGAAGCTGGTATCAAATCAGTAAAAATACGTTTGGCTCGAGTTATAGGAAGTCAAATTTTAAGATATGAAGAACTGAACAATGTCATAATTCAGTTATTACAGTAATTTTAGACCAATGTTCGCCGTAAGTTCGAATTCCAACGATTATTCCGTACTAACACAGGGTCATTTCTTGACGTTTGAACCATTTACCTATCGTATATACCTGACCCTGAAATTTCATATTTCAAAAATAGGCTTGGTCGTTCATCAACTATTGTTCATCTAACGATTATACAGAGATTTTTGGGTAAGATGGGTTTCTTAATATTTTCCTACACTTCAACAAAAGCGGTAGAGTTGATGATTTTTTCAGGAACCTCAGGATGTCGATTCTGTAGAACGTCACGTCGAACCGTTGCAGTTGTACATTGTACAAATATGGTTATTATTATGATCATAACTTCTCAATGACCAAACTATATATGCATGTAAATCAAATCGCACCGATCCTATAACGATGACTTCTAGAGAATTCGGGCCCTAGTTTGGCGTAGAGATATACAATTCAGTAGATGGCACAAAATACCAGTTAGGGCACTGCTATGAATTAACTATAATATTCAGTTTTAAGTGTTAGAATACATATTTATATTCTCTTGACCTTTTAACCAGACTGTTTACTTTTGCCATAAAATGAACAGTGCTTGTATCAAAGTAAATTTTAGGCCGCGTATTAAATCCTATTTTAGAGATTTTTCCTTTATTAAATTAAACTTGATACCAACTAAAAAAGTCGGGGACTAGTACAATTCAATAATCTCGTTGCATAAATGATGATGTCTAAAACTATATTTAGTGACCTAGGGCATACATGAGGTTACAAAAACTAGAGTATAAATTATGAGATTTCTACGCACCCCATTTCGAGCTCGGGCTAATAAATATATTAGTTCCTTTACAGTTTACTGGTTCTAAAATTTATAAACATACATCATAATAATTAAACAATAACTTCAGTAGAAAACTTCCTTGAATGCTTCGAGCACATTAAATTAGATATGAGCTGTAAGAACACGGTACCCAAGAGATTCTAAACTGAAGCCTTTTATTCTTACAAATTTAATTAAATCTGAGAAAACTTTAAAACTAACGGTAAGCATGTTTTATTAAATTCGCATTTGAATAATTTTTAACTTAAAGCATTACTATTACTAAAGAGGGGAAAAGTTGCAGCCTTCATTTACGCATTTACGTTAATGGCGCTAGTTAATGTAGCAACGAGAAAACATTTACAGGGTTCTTTAACTACCGGGAACTTTTTAATCTCCTGAGTGTGTATAGATGGGTATATTTAAAATAATATAGAAATATTTGGCTTAGGTATTTTATTTATCGAAGTGACTAGAAATACGTCCGACGTGCCCCAATTTATATTCACGTCCGCTATTGGCCCATTTAGTCAGGTTATCGAGTTGCACTAACAACTGGAATAGAGGTGTTTGTGTTTACGACAGTTACTCGTTTTATTTAAATGTTGACTGCACGACTTTGCACCCACTAATAATAACAGACAATAACAGACCCGAGATCCGGTCACTGTTTATGGTTAATTACATACCTAATGTTAATTCGTGCAATATTCTATGATTTCTTGTTTTGTTTTACTTTTTTTGTGCAATGATTGGTTTTATTTTCTCAGTTCTTGTATGTACCTACATACCGGACGCCCCATTATATCTTGACTTTCTATAAACCTATATAGATTTTGAACTAATTGAGATAATGAAATGCGGTGTTCGGTCTTAATTTTAAAGTTTTTTTTCTGAGTGTCCGTCTTTTTGCCCATTTTCGGTGTAATCGCAAATTATATATAAAAAAAACTTTAAAAAATAAGAAGAAAACTGGTGAACACCACATTTCATTATCTCAATTAGTTCAAAAGTTATATAGGTTTATAAAGGGTCAAAGAATAATGGGGCACCCGGGTACCTATTTTAATAAGCCTAATAATACAATGAAAATAATATGTACTACCTATTACCTTATCTTATCCAATAACAAAGATTAAATAAAGTTTTTTTGCATATTTTATTGTCTCTAAACTACGTTTTTAAAACCAATTCCAATAACACAGATTAGGTAATTTTAAATTAGATAACTATAACATTACGTTTGATATGCTTTAGTCCTATCATCATTTACTTTCTTTATTATACCTACTTAGTACCTATGCTAAATGTCATCATGATTACGAGATGAATAGGTAGGTGATTTCCTTGGAAGGGAAGGTGGAAGGTTGGTTTCTATCTTTAATATATTGTAACAAATTGTATTGGAACCGGAAAGGAAATGTTGTAATAATAAATAAATAGACTTTAAATAAGTTTCTAAATATCTAGCATTTAAGTTCGTTAACAGTTTATAATTATAGTGTTAAATAATTAGTTAAGATTGAATTAGTGTATGTAAATAATACTTCTCTTGTTAATAGACGATTAAACAGCATTATTGTTAATATTTTAAAAAGAACGCTACAATATTTTTACGTTTTATTACGAAAATGCATGTATAGGTATCACGAAATACAAAGCATACATTAGAGTTATGTATCGTATATGTTAATTCTTTATTACATTGTGTTCATTTATAAGAAGGAAATTATCTAATAATCTAATTGTTAACTTATATCCTCTTCATATGAAGTTTTGTTACTTTGTTAAAAAGTTTTGTTTATTTATACCTTGGCACATCCAGGATTTGCAACTTTACTAGAAAGAGAAGAAAAAGAAATTTGTAACTTTATGTTATGTCTTCCATACATATTTTGACATTAAGTCAAATATTTTGAAATGTCAGATTAGAAATAATTTTGGCTTTTCAAAAGGACTTGATTTTGTGTAAATAAAATCTTTATAATAATGTGCACCTTTCACAGTAGAGAAAATTCAACTATCTTTCAAGACAATTAATAAATTTTTTAAATGTAGTCTTGAAAGATAAATTTTAGTAATAAATCTCTTCCAGAGAGAATTATAGATAACAAATTAGAAAAAGTTGTAAAAAACAAATAAGCATAATTTTGTAATGATAAAAAATTTATAAAATATTCTATTCAATTATTTTTATTTTTAATTTTTAAATTTATTTATTTACGGTTTCCCATTACAAAGCATAACAAAGCATAACAACAAATAATATATTTTAATACTATTTTTACTATTTCTTAATATTATTTTTAAATGTAGCAAAAGAACTATTAAAAAAATCGATGTTACAATCATTTCCATATCTTAACATTCTCGGCGCGCCGAGTAAAAAGTGTAGTTACTAAAATTATCATTACTTAATCTAAATAGCGTCTGCGTTCTAGTAAACCTTCTGGGAGGTTTATTAACTGCAGAAGTTCAGAACAGTCAATGTAGCCATAATTATTTTAAATAAAGTGCATAAATCAAAATAAACTCTTCGACATTATTTAAAAGTAGTAAATAATATATTAATAAAATTGCAAAATACTGTAAAACTGGAGAGAAAAATGTTTAATATATTACCTTAAACAAAAATTATAATTTATTTAGTCAATAATTTATTCAATTTATTCAAAATTCACTAGGTATAAATTTCAATATTTACCTGATAAAGTTGGGTTATATTTCATTTTTGGTAGTGTGATAATTCTTTTAATTGGGTCAGTAGAGCAGATGCTACAAAAATCATTTAAAATTTTATTTATTGTTGATTGGTGGAAGTGAGTTTTAGAAAGGGAACAGCACCCTGTCATTTTTAAAAATTATAATACCCTTTATATTTTACATAAAATAATTAAAATCTAACAACAATATAACAAATATATGGTTAATTTGTAGACCATATACTATGTAAATGTAGTGTGTTAAACATGACTCATTTTTATCAAATTAATAATTACAGAAGCACAATTCCCGCTTATGTATGCCGATTTTTTCAAGCAATTTCCATTTGAAATAATTTAAGAGTACTAATGATGTATAGTTTAATGAGATGACTGTGAACCGACATCATTCAGGGATTACCCGTCAAAATAACAAATACTAGGACATCATCGTCTGCAACAAGTTGTACCATAGCATTTTAAAAATGCTAACAAGTACTTACAGTCAAATTTTTGATATTTATTAGTCCTGTGAGACTCAAACCTGCTCTTCAAAAAGATTTTGCTCTTGCTTATTATCAAAGAGAGTCACTAATGATATTAAGCTTTTATGTACTTTATCATTTTGACAGTAAGAGCTCAAAATTAATTAATAATTTATTTTACTGGTTTTTATTAAAGGTTGTATTCTTCATTTATAATTTATTTACATTTATTGTTTTTATTTTAAATTTATTTTTTGTTACAATTATTACTTTATATATTTTTTAGGGTATAAACATGTCACAAGACTGTTTGCGAATTGGACACATCAATGTACGTTCATTATTACAGAAAATTAACGAGAGCAAGGAATCAATAGTAAACTTTGAAATACTGGCAGTGAGCGAGAGTTGGTTATCGGAAGATGTATCCTCCAGAGCGATTAATATTGAAAATTATAAATTGGTACTTAAGGATCGTGGTAGTAGAGGAGGCGGTGTCCTTGTTTATATACAACAAAATATTTTCAAATGTATCATTAATACAAGTAATTTAATTGAACAATTATGGGTATTAGTTAAAATAAATAATAAGAGTATTGTACTGGGAGTGTTTTATAGACCTCCAACTTACAACTATAAGAACTTTATAGATGAAGTTGA
The DNA here is from genome assembly GCA_929113105.1 of Agrypnus murinus. Classification (NCBI taxonomy): domain Eukaryota; kingdom Metazoa; phylum Arthropoda; class Insecta; order Coleoptera; family Elateridae; genus Agrypnus; species Agrypnus murinus. The sequence continues at coordinate 216,486,305 of OV816024.1, read as the reverse complement.
GAACTCCATTATGTTGTGTACACCATATTCAGACCATATTGTATGTTTAGGGGATGGAAACGTAGACTTCCTAATGGCAGCCAATCCATCTACGGAATATTATTTAGAATCTTTAAGTTTAAGCCAAGTAATTACAGCACCTACTAGAAAAGATTCTCTATTAGATACTATTATCACTTCTCAATCGTCACTTATAAAGAAATCGAGTGTTATAAACTGTCATTTTTCAGACGATGATCTAAGAGCCTGCGAAATTTTATGTAAAAAAGTTCTGTGTCCTCCTGTTATTCATACTTATAGAGATTTCAAGAACTTTAGGTTTGATAATTTCTATACCGAACTGCAATCACTATCTTTGAATGATATATTTTATTAAAATGACATTAATCATAAAGTTAATATTTTAAGTAGTAGAATATTAAATCTGTTTAATGAATATGCACCATGGAAAACTGTCAAAATAACAAAAAGACGTTCACCGTGGTTAACTGATAATATTAGATTGTTAATGAGTTTAAGGGGCAAAGATAAAACTAAATATTGTAACAAGAGAGAAAAGGAACGAACCTCTTTTCGAGCGACAGGTGGTGTGTTCTGCCGCCTTCGAGAGAATGACGCATCGCACAAGCATGTAAATCAGACGCGGTTTATTCTGGTGTATTCTAGAAATACATGGTATGTTCGGGCGACTTCTAGAACGTTTATAGGATGGTATAAAGCCGACGTCGCGGAGAAAAAGAGGCAGTCAACAGCAAGTCATTAACTGTGTATTACAAAATAAATAGTGAATATAAATGTTGTATTAGAAACTCATAGTCTGTAAATAATAGTTTTTAATGGTTTATAATCATAGCGATAATTTGTAGTGTATTCATTAGTGTATAGAAATAAATATTTGTTTGTGAATAGACGATTTAAACAGCACTTGTGTTATTATTTGAAAAAGAACGTTACAGTGTTGTCGGGTGTGGAGTTTTAAAATAAATAAAATCGCGTAATAATTAAATAAAGTGCTGTGAGAATAAATTTTTAGTGTTAAAATTAATTTCAACAAACAATTAAAATGGTGATGAAACTATTGAAAGATCTCTTAATAATAGATTTAAAACGGGAATTGGACGAGAGGGACTTGGATAGTAATGGAAATAAAGAAGTTTTGATAAATCGGCTAAGAGAATGGCTTTTAGAACAGAAGGAAGATCCTGAAAATTACCGCTTCGAAATACCTGGACCCGCAATTGATACTAGTTTGTTGTTAAGTAAAATGAAAGAAGAGTTACTGGAAAGTTCTAGAAAGTCCGAAGATAATGTTAGAATGCTAAAAGAAGAACTATTGGAAAAGTCCGAAGAAAATTCTAGAAAGTCCGAAGAGAATTCTAGAATTTTAAAAAAAGAATTACTGCAAAAGTCCGAAGAGAATTCTAGAATTTTAAAAGAAGAATTACTGCAAAAGTCCGAAGAGAATTCTAGAATGTTTAAACAAGAATTACTTGAAAATACTAAAGCACTGGAAGAAAATGTTAAAATGCTTAAAGAAGATTTACTGGAAAACTCTAGAACGCTTAAAGAAGAATTACTAGAAAAGTCTGAAGAAAGTTCTAGAAGGCTTAAAGGAGAATTGTTGGAAAATGTCAAAGCGTTGGAAGATAAAGTTTTCGAAGAATTTTTGGAGAATGCCAGTGCGTTAGGACTATTGGAAGGTAGATTGGCGGAACAAGATAGGGTAATAACGATGGTAGAAGAGAAAATAGCCCAAATGCAATTACCACCAACAACTAAGAAAGACGATATGGCCGAAATGCTGGAAGATAGAATGAGGCAACTACGGTTTCCCTCAACTTCTGAGAGGCCGTTTAATGAAGTAAAGAAACAGTTTAAAGAAGAAAAGGGTCCTGTCGTAGGGATAAAAGTAAAACCACCCACGTTCGATGGAAAGATACCTTGGTCCACTTACTACAAACAGTTTGAGGCGGCTTCTGGGGCCAACGGATGGACAGGCAAGGAAAAGGCCGTTTCTTTAACTGTGGCTTTGCGTGGAGACGCGTTGAACGTCCTGCAAACAATCCCAGCAGGACAGGAAAATGATTACCAATTGTTAGTGTCTAGATTGGAAATGAGATATGGAGACGCGCATCTTCAACAAGTGTATCACGCGCAAGTGAAGAATCGTATCCAGAAGAATGGAGAAAGCCTGCAGGAGTTTGAAGCCGATGTTGCGCGGCTTGTCCGATTGGCGTACCCTACGGCACCCGATTCATTTCTGGGACAACTGGCTGTGCAGACCTTCATTGATGGGTTAAGAGACGGAGAAACACAACAATCATTGAGGCTGGCACGACCAAGAACAACTGATGATGCGCTTGCTCACGCCTTAGAATTTGAAGCTGCAAAACAAGCGTCCCGAGGTCACGGACGTGTTCGGACCGTTTTGGAAGAAGATGAAGGTTCTAAAGATCGCCTAGAAGAATTATTAATGAGAGTTCTTCAGAAGGAAGAGAACCGTAAAAAGAATCCTCAAGAAGTTCGAGGACCCCGTTGCTGGAACTGCGGTGAACAGGGGCACATACGACGCCGCTGCCCTAAACCCAAACAAGTTCAGCCGTCGGAAAACTAAAGGTGGTCGACGAGAGGGGGCGAACGTTGACCTTGAGTGGAGATGCCCCGGAGATCACCATCCATGCCGTAACATCGAAGAACAGTATCAGCAGTTTGTTCGTAGATGGAAAGATTGCTAACCGAACTGTTCCATTACTTATTGATACGGGGGCGACAAAATCCATCGTACGTCCTGATGTTCTACGATCAAGTATTAAGTTGTTACCCACAACTACTCAACTCCGTACAGCAACAGGTGAAGTGATACCAACACGCGGAGTGGTGAAGATGAAGATTGGCATTGGAAGTGAAGAACGTGATCATGAGGTGCTGGTAGCCGATATCACTGATGACTTCATCTTGGGAATGGACCTCCTGAGAAAATTTGGTTTTACGTTGGATTTGAAAGAGGGTGTTTTGAAGGTCGGTAACGAAGAACTTCCGTTGCACCCGCGAGAAGATCCGGTTGTAAGGGTTTTGCTGACTGAAGATGTGATATTGCCGGGTCAAAGCGAGATGGTTGTCGAGGCGGGTTTGGATGGAGATCTTCGGGTAGGATGTGTGCGAATGATGGAGCCTGTTTGTGATAAGAAGATCCATAGTGGCATACTGGTGGGAAAAGCGCTGATCAAGGTTGGAAAGAGAGTACCGGTGAGAATTATGAATGTTAATGTGGATCCGGTGACATTGAAGAAGAGTACCCTTGTGGGACAGTGTGTGCCAGTATTCCGAGTAGCCAGGTGTATGGCTGATGTTCCAAAACCAGCGCCCAAAGACCATGGTGGAAAATTAGTGGGCATGGTTACTAGTTCGTGCGAAGACCTTAACAGAACAGAAGTGAAAGAGGTACAGGGTTTGGTTCACCGATACCAAGATATCTTCGCTCTTGACGATAGCCAGAAGGGACGAACAAATATAGTAAAACATAAAATCAATACAGGCAACTCTATGCCTGTCCGTCAGCAGCCGAGGCGTCTACCTCTAGCAAGGCGAGCAGAAGCCGAAAAGATTATTACTGATATGGAAGAACAAGGGGTCATCGAGCCATCCAGCAGTCCATGGGCATCACCGGTGGTCCTGGTCAGTAAGAAGGACGGGTCAACGAGATTTTGTGTGGACTATCGGCAGCTTAATGACGTGACCAAGAAAGACAGCTATCCCTTACCACGCATCGACGACACGTTAGATACCCTGTCTGGTTCACGATGGTTTTCGACTTTGGACTTGAAAAGTGGTTATTGGCAAGTTGAAATGGAACCTGAAGACCGGGAGAAGACCGCGTTCACTATTGGTTCCGGACTATGGCAGTTTACGGTTATGCCTTTTGGTCTATGTAACGCTCCGGCCACCTTTGAGCGTCTAATGGAGACCATCCTGAGAGGGCTGTCGTGGAAGACCTGCCTGGTATATCTAGATGATGTGATTGTAGTCGGAAAATCATTCAACGAACATTTGAAAAACCTAGAGGAAGTGTTCCGAAGACTACGTGGAGCCAATCTGAAACTGAGTCCGAAAAAGTGCCACATATTCAGAAGGGAAGTGAAATATCTCGGGCACGTCGTATCACAAAATGGAGTGGCAGCCGACCCCGATAAGATTCGTGCAGTTCAAGAGTGGCCAACACCGAAAGATAAACACCAAGTTCGTAGTTTTCTTGGGTTATGTACCTACTATAGGCGTTTCGTTCCTGGGTTTGCCAATATAGCGAAGCCTCTGACAAGGCTAACTGAAGATGGACGCGAGTATGTTTGGAGCGGAGAGTGTGAAACAGCTTTCCAACAGCTGAAGCGTGCCCTGACAACCGCACCAATATTGAGCTATCCACGGACAGAAGGGAAATTCATACTTGACACAGATGCAAGTAATCTGGCCATTGGGGGTGTACTTTCTCAGATACAGGATGGACAAGAAAAGGTCATCGGCTATTTTAGTAAGGTTTTGTCTAAAGCCGAAAGGAATTATTGTGTGACCAGAAAAGAACTATTGGCCGTCGTGAAGTCCGTTGAGCACTTTTACAAATACTTGTACGGACGGAAGTTTTTATTGAGGACGGACCATGCAGCGTTGAAATGGCTTCTACAATTCCGTAATCCTGAAGGCCAGGTCGCAAGGTGGATCGAACGATTACAAGGTTACGACTTTGACACCGAACATCGAGCGGGCACTAGTCATCGAAATGCCGATGCTCTTTCAAGAAGACCCTGTCCAACGGATTGCCGTCATTGCTCTCGTTTGGAAGAGAGGGTTTGCCAAGTATTAAGGACTACCATCGTCAACGACAATTGGTTGCCGGAAGAATTGCAACGACAGCAGGAGGCTGATCCCGAACTAAAAATGGTACTGGAATGGAAGCGCGTGGGAGAAAGGCCTGCCTGGGAGGCCGTCAGCCCTTTCAACAGAACGCTTAAAGCATATTGGGCCCAATGGGAGTCCTTGAAGGTGGAAGACGATCTCCTGAAGCGAGTACTGGAGAGTGAAGATGACACCACCATTAGGTCTCAGTTCGTGGTTCCAAGAAGCCGAGTGGCTACAGTATTGCGACATCTCCATGACGGTGCCTCAGGAGGACACTTCGGTGTGAAAAAGACTTTGGAGAAAGTTAGGGAGCGTTTTTATTGGGTCAACTGTAAAGAAGACGTGAAGGAGTGGTGCCGGAAATATGAACTATGTGCCACTGGTAACGGACCCTTGGGGAAACGAAGAGCACCTATGAGGCAGTACAATGTGGGTAGTCCTCTGGAAAGAATAGCCATAGATATTGCCGGACCATTTCCCGAAACCGACGATGGGAATAAATACATATTAGTGGCAATGGACTATTTTACCAAATGGCCAGAAGCATATGCCCTACCAAACCAGGAAGCTGCGACTGTTGCTGACGTACTAGTCAAAGAGTTTTTCAGTCGCTTCGGAGTGCCCATGGAGCTGCATTCGGATCAAGGCCGCAATTTCGAGTCTGTACTCTTTGGAGAAGTCTGTCGATTGTTGGGCATTCGCAAGACTCGGACCACACCGTTACATCCGCAGTCCGATGGAATGGTAGAACGCATGAATCGGACAATGGGCAAATATTTGGCCAAGGTCGTCTCCGATCATCAACGAGACTGGGACCAATACCTGCATCTGTTCCTGATGGCTTATCGTGCATCGGTCCACGAAACAACCGGTCAGTCACCAGCGTCTGTAATGTTTGGACGCGAGTTACGGTTACCGTGTGATCTGGAATTTGGGTCTCCACCTATAGAGCAGGAGGTAGCCGGGAATGATTATGTCATCAACTTAAAGAAGAAGTTGGAGGATATTCACGACCGAACCCGAAATAATAGTCGAATCGCGAGTGACCGGATGAAGGCTACGTACGATGTGAGAGCCCAAGAAGGAGGGTTTCAACCTGGAGAGCTTGTCTGGTTATACAACCCGCAAAGGCGTCGTGGCTATTCTCCAAAGTTACAGCGAAATTGGGAGGGTCCATACCAGGTGAAGAAACGAATAAATGACTTGATTTATCGCATCCAGAAGTTGCCAAGGGGGAAACCAAAGGTGGTACACTCCAATCGTCTGGCGCACTATGAGGGAAATAATGACGCAGTCCCGGATCGGAAAGATGAGGCTGAGGTGACTATCAATACCGTAAGGCCTGAAGATGATCAACCAACCTTTAGAGAATTTATGGCTGCGTTCTCTGGAACTAGAAAAGCGCGATTCGGAGTCACGACTGAGATGCAACAAGATCTCTTCCGGGTCCCTGGTAATTATTCCATTGCCCACTGTGTCTCCGCGGATCTCCGTATGTCCAGGGGGATCGCAGTAGTGTTTAGAAATAAATTTGGACGGCTGAATGAACTTCGAGAACAAAATCCCTCTGTTGGTAAATCCTTACGCTTGCCTGATCATGACCGATCCATTTACTACTTGGTAACCAAGCAGTTTTACTACCAGAAACCGAGTTACGCCGACTTGTGGAGGGCACTATGGAATTTGAGGATCGAGTTGCTTACCAGGGGAATTAACAAATTGGCAGTTCCCAAACTCGGCTGTGGGCGGGACCAGCTGGATTGGAGAATCGTTAGAAACATGCTGGAAGTTGTCTTCAGAGGTACGGACGTCAAGATCTTCGTCTGCAATTTTGACCCACAACCCGCATTAAGGCCAACGAAGAGCGTAGACTGTTATTTCTACCGTAACGGAACGTGTAGTCGAGGTGAAGACTGTCGATATCGTCATGACCCGTTCTACAGGAACCAGAGACTTGAAGAGGGGGGCAGTGTAACAAGAGAGAAAAGGAACGAACCTCTTTTCGAGCGACAGGTGGTGTGTTCTGCCGCCTTCGAGAGAATGACGCATCGCACAAGCATGTAAATCAGACGCGGTTTATTCTGGTGTATTCTAGAAATACATGGTATGTTCGGGCGACTTCTGGAACGTTTATAGGATGGTATAAAGCCGACGTCGCGGAGAAAAAGAGGCAGTCAACAGCAAGTCATTAACTGTGTATTACAAAATAAATAGTGAATATAAATGTTGTATTAGAAACTCATAGTCTGTAAATAATAGTTTTTAATGGTTTATAATCATAGCGTTAATTTGTAGTGTATTCATTAGTGTATAGAAATAAATATTTGTTTGTGAATAGACGATTTAAACAGCACTTGTGTTATTATTTGAAAAAGAACGTTACAATATAGAAACTTGAAAACCGCAGCTACATGGGAATATTACTGGACGTTGCGTAATTTTACAAACACCGCAATAAACAAATGAGAAGAAGGCTTACTTACAATTTAAAGTTTCTCAGACTAACAATTCTAGAGTACTATAAAAGGAATTCAGAGCGTTAAATGTCGTATCTTCTAAAACTAACAAAAATAAGTCTTTTACTGGCCGCGTTGATGAAATTAATAGTTATTTTGTTAATAGTATTCCACAAATTTCAGTTCCTGGACACGTATTGAACTTTTGCAAGAATAATAAATTACATGATACTAGAGTTTTCAATTTCAATCTCGTAGATAGCAATATTGTATCCAAAATAATCGATTCCTTAAAAAGTAATTCTACAGGATCGGACGAATTAAATATCACAATGATAAAACTATGTTGTCCTTTTATATTGCAATATCTAGTACATATTGTTAACTCTTGTATCTTAGAAAATATATTTCCCGACAGCTGGAAGTCGGCTCTGGTAACACCAATAGCTAAATCGAGCATCCTAGTATAGAGAGGAGTATAAGATTACAGACCGATTAGTATCTTACCAACACTTTCAAAGATCTTGGAAAAAATAATCAATTCACAAGTTATATTTAGCGCAAAATTGTTTATTGCCATCTAGTCAGTCAGGGTTTCGACATTCGTACAGCTGCACAACCGCTTTGCTGAAGATAACAGATGACATTCTCAAAGCTCAAGATGAAGGAAAATGCACGTTGCTGGCTATGTTAGACTTCAGCAAGGTGTTTGATACAATTAATCATGAATTATTGATTAATATATTGCACTATATGGGTGTTGGTAATAATGAAGTAGGTCTGATTCAAAATTATCTTTATAACAAGACTCAACGAGTTAAGACATCTAATGATGTCTCTATATCTATTGATGTTACCAGAGGGGTACCGCAAGGATCCATATAAACAGCAGTCCTCTGCTGTTTACCTTGTATACCAGAGGTCTTCGTGATTATGTGAAGGCCTGTAATATTCACATGTACGCAGATGATACACAATTGTATTACTCATTTAGTCCAAATCACATTCAAGATGCGTTTGATACATTGAATAATGATTTGAAAGCTATAAATGAGTTTTCTGCTGATCATGCGCTAATATTAAATCCAACTAAGTCTTGTGTTTTGCTTTTCGATAAATCGGTTAATAATTATCAACTGGCATCCATAAAAATTAGAGATGTTAATATTCCGATAGTTGAAAGTGCCAAGAATCTAGGGTTAGAGCTTGACAAAACGTTCAGATTTAAAAAACAAATTAATAAGTATATACAAAAAGCTTACTATAATTTAAAGCTTCTTTACCCGCATAAAGACTACTTAAGCAAAGACGCAAAGATCTTACTAAGTGAATCGCTTGTATTATCACACTTCAATTATTGTATACCTGTCTATCGCCCTTGCCTTGAATTTGAAACATCACAACGTGTCCAAAACTCTTGTTTACGTTTAATTTTGGAATTCCTAATTTTGCTAATATATCTTCAAAATTACTAGAAGCGGGTTGGCTAGACATGAAACAACGACGTTATATACGACAGCAACATTCTACCATAACATAATAATCAACAGGCAGCCACCCTATTTATACAAAAAGATAAGGTATAGAACAGATATACACAATATAAATGTGCGACATAGAGGTTTGTTGACTATGCCCAAACACAACACTACATTCTACGAGCGCTCATTTACTTACAATGTCACAAAGATTTACAATGATGTACCTTCATCTTTCAAGTCATTATCAGTCGAGCAATTCAAAAAAGCCTTGATTGAACAATTCACACCAAATCATCATTGACACACCAAATCGTAAAAAGTAACACTAATGAATTTAAATTATGTTATTAATATTTTTTTTTATATTTTTCTTTTCTCTTATAATTACGAGGGTGGTTTGATAAGTCAGTGACTTTTTGAATTTTTCGCGCAGTAACTTTAAATGCAACACTGCTCCCGTCAACTGCCATCTTTGAATAGACTACTGTAAAATTTTGAGAAGGCTGCGCTATTTAGTTTGTGTTTGACAGCCATTGAAAGCAAAAAACCTCGTGAATTTTAACGAAAATGGGAAAAAGTGAATTTCGTGTGCTGATTAAGTATTATTTTTTGCGTAAGAAAAACCATCACCGAAACCAAGGAAAGGCTTGATAAATACTATGGGGACTCTGCACCATCAATTTCAATGGTTAAAAAGTGGTTTACTGAGTTCACACCAGAAATCGTCGCGATAAACGCGATAAAATCCATGGAAAGTGCGTGAGGTGGCTGAGGCTGTAAGTATCTCAGCTGCGCGGGTACATCACATTTTACATGAATATTTGGACATGAAAAAGCTATCCGCGCAATGGGTGCCGCGATTGCTCACACTCGACCATAAGCGCAACCGTTTGACCACTTCAAAGGAATGTTTGACGATCTTCAGCCGCAATCCGAACGAGTTTTTGCGGCGTTTGTTACCGTAGACGAAACATGGACCCATCACACTACACCAGAGACCAAGGAACAATCAAGTCAGTGGGTTTCTCCGGGTGAACGTGCACCAAAGAAGGCCAAGGTGGGTCTGTCGGCCAAGAAGGTCATGGCCACAGTTTTTTGGGATGCACGCGGTGTCACTCACATCGATTACCTTGAAAATGGTAAAACGATCACCGGCTAATGTTATTCAGAGCTTTTGGACAGATTTGATATTGATTTGAAGCAGAAACGACCGCATTTGGCAAAAAAAAAGTGCTGCTCCATCAAGACAATGCACGGATGCACACGTGTGTAGTCACCATGGCAAAAATCAATAAATTGGGCTACGAACTGCTACCCCATCCAGCATATTCTCTAGATTTAGCCCCCTGTGACTATTTCCTGTTTCGAAACCTGAAGAAATGGCTGGGCGGTAAGAGATTTGGGTCGAATGAAGAGGTCATCACTGAAACAAACGCCTATTTTGAGGCCCTTGAGAAAACCTATTATTTGAAAGGAATAAAAAAATTGGAAAAACGCTGGACTAAATGTATCGAGCTAAAAGGAGACTATGTTGAGAAATAAAACTGACTTATCAAACCACCCTCGTATAAATATTATAATTACCGAATTACGACTCCTAGTTTGACCATGGTTTTTTATGTTTCAATTAATGTACAAGGGGGAGAATGGAAGATCAACTTTGTTGCCTCCTTGAGGTTCTGTATTTTTATGGAATAATATATTATTATGTAGCATTTTGTGTGAACCATCTTCTGTTTAAATGAAGCTGATTTAGGTAAAACATTCTGCGTGTCGATTCAATCTTGTGATTCAATCCATTGTGGCAATTCTCATCTGAATACCGTTACCAGCGTTTATAGACGCAGCTTTAAATCGCACAAATTTAAAATCTGTATCTCATCAATTTGTTCGGCATTTTCGGTATAACTGGATATACGAGTCCTTCTCACATGAACTGAACCACTGTATGTTTTTGTAATTAATAATTAGCATGCAACAAATAATTATTAGTGATTAAACAATTATGTTTTTGATTGTGCCTGATATTAGCAACAAATAAATAAATTACTTTAATTCGAGATGATATATAAGATGCCAAACACAAATTAAAAACAAAATTTATTGCTAGGTCCAATTCATGCGAGTCAGAACTTGTATAACTAATAATATAATAATAATGATCATAATAATAAAACCTGTAATGAAATACGCAACACAATTTTGTGGTTAAGTTAAGAACAAAATAAATCCACACTATAAGCATTGTCTTGTAATAAAATGTTACAAGGAGAATAAAATAAATGATTCAAGATTTTGACAAATCAACAAACCTTAATTGTTTATTCTCCAAAGATTTGAAAAGTGGAGGGATTTTAAGGCAAAAGAATTTGAATCTACTTTAAAGTGTTCAAAAAAACTTATCGAAAATACATGTACTTCAATGGTAGACCCAAAAAATCGGTATTATTAAAAAAGGATTTAATTTTTTTAAAAATTGTTAAATGATTATTGTTTTATATTTCAAAAATCTCGTTATTATACTAAGTAATACTGGTAATAATTATCGTTTGTTCTAGCAGCAGTTTTTTCATGTTTTGACAGGGTAGGGTTGTATTCCCTTATGCCAACTTTCTGAGAACAAAATCTACTCCTATTCTTTCAGCACAAAAGAAAGATTCTGCGGCATAAAAGATAAACTTACAGCAACAAAGGAATAAAGAAAAAACCAATAATAAAATTTGGTTTCCAACCACACTATAATATCCAATTTCTAAATTACCCCACTTACCCCATATTAGTGGGTTTTCTGTAGATCGAAGAGTTTACATTCTTTTATTGATCAGAAACAAGAACATTTTTTTGCCACCATAATATTAACTAGAACAACCTCACCAGTCTCTATTATGGGGTAAGCTTCTATGTGCATAATAATTAATAAAAATGATTACCTTCGAGCCTTCACTTATAGATGAATCTACCAAAGCTTTATTATGTTAAACAACGATCCAGTTTACCAAATATTTCATTTTAATGGGTATAAACAATTTTCTCAGGAAAAATGTAAAAAATAAAATAAATGTGCCTGTGGATAAATAGGCTAGTTAAAAAGATCTATTACAGTCTGATGTTAATATCTAAAATAGGGATATAAAAGAAGCGTTCTTAAAAGATCTCCCTATTTATTTCAGCATACTATGACCCGATTCTAATTTTTGTTGCAATAAAATTTTTTTTATTATAAATCACTTGTCAGTGAAACTTAGCGGATCTGAATTTCAATTGAAGTTTTGCACCTATTCCTTGATATATCCACTACCGTCTTGATATTGGAGTTTTACAATTACAACTAATGGAGAGAGGGGACAAGTTCGGAACAAGAAACCAGAAACAAGAAGAAAAAATCTGTAAATTCGGATCCTTTTAATAAACCGATGTTATTTCTAGGAAAGATCAATCTGATAAACTCAATTATTATAGTGTTATAAAAGAAAAAAGATGTGTTAAATATAAATAATATTTTACCTAGAGACGGTAATCAGATTCAAGTGTATTATTTACAAAATGATAGAAAAATTGCGTTTTAAACTATCCAACAATCTTTAAGAAGTATAATTGATAATCATACATATAATTTCACAGTTTTTACAATTAAGATTAAGAAAAAGAAAATAATCATGCTTAAAGCGTTCTTTTTCTTTTGCAATTGTTTACACTTACTTGCCGTGTTTATATGATCACTGACCCTTGATTGCGTCTCTGTTCTTTTCGCGGGTTATGAAGTTCTTGATTGCTTTTGTTATGTTGACTTATAAGAGTAGACTTTTATTGCATTTTTCACTTCAACTATTTTTCTTAGTCGATAACATTCTTTCTTATTTTTTTGGTTAATTGATCATAAGGGCGGTCATGATCAAGCTTTGACTGTCAAATACTTTGAAAATTATGGCATACATTTACGTCTTATTCGGTCCCAGGCAGGTTAACAAGATTACCAACACCTTTGTTGACTATAGAAACTGAAATACCAATAAATCTGGCATTTGCATTAAAGTTTAAGCATGGAGTTTGATTTCGTGAGTTTTTAAGTTGCAATATTCCTTGAAGTACATTTGTAATTAAAATTTTAAATTTTAACATTGCTCATTTTATTTCATCTCAGAAGATCAACATTAGATGATATAAAGTGCTATTTTAGAGAAAAAAGTTGTTTCTTTAGAATTTTGAACTAATTAAATACTTTATAGCATCATTAAACAGCCTTGGTAGTGTAATGTCTGGCGTGCCGGACTTTCACCCAAGCGGCCCGGGTTCGACTCCCGGCGCTGGCAGATCTGGTTAAGGTTTTCTGCAGTTTCCCTTAGCTGTAACACAAATGTGGGATTTGCCCTGTTCCATCTATAAGTCGGCTGCAGCCGCACATTGGGCCTACATAATAATAATAATCGCCCCCTCCCTCCCGCACAAGCTTATAGCTTCTGGGGCCTTGGTTAAAAGGTTATGGGTTGTAGTAATTATTATTATTATTATTATTAAGATACTATATCAGTTTGTCTGGAGCTTCAGCTTACATCTGTCGGTATTTATAATTCCACATTCAAAAGTATTCTATATGTAAATGAATATCATAAAGATCAAGATAAGAATAAAAAATATGGAGAAATTATCACTCTGCTGGTAGTCGTCTCAGGTAGCTCAGAGGTAGAGATGACGCTCGGAAAGCGGAAGGTGTTGCTTTCGATTCCTAGCCGGAGTGATAATTTTTCTATATGAATTTACATTCAAAATATAATTTAATGTAAAACATTAATTAAACAAAATAAAATTAACCTTGATCTAAAATTTTACAAATATGTACACATAAGTTGCCATTTGGCTTTCAAAGAGTAAACATACACTCGACGTGCTCTACTGTCTTTGAAAGTGCAGTGTTACACGCTTGATCGGAAAACGTGCGGTGAATTGCTACGCGATAACCACAATCGCGCGTCTCGTTGCTGACCTTAGGTGAAGCGCACCGATTAAATAATTGAGTTATCGGACTTAAAGTTAATTCGATTTTCAACTAATGGAGCAATATGTATCCAATTAATGCTGGCAATCTTAACGCCACTTACGGGTATGTAACTAATTTAAGTTATAACCAGCCCCAACTACAACAAACCTACCAACAGTTGCCTTATGGCGGTCAGCAGAATTTCCAGACACAATTTAACCCTACTTATCATTCGTATAACCAAGCATTTCCTCCCCAACAACTCCTAACCTCAGATATTTATTTAAGTACAGCAGATCACCCTGATGACCCTTCGACAATACAAACTAACGACAGCGACGACAACGAAGAAGAGATACAAACCAATGCCCACTCTTGGCAAGTGATGAAGAAAAGAAAACGGTCGAACAAACCTGCCGAACATATTACTACGATGCAGCCTCAAACCATAACTCAAAATCGATTCCAGCCACTGTTTGGCCATAATCCAGAACCAACCACCCCTCAGAGTTCTGGACGAAACGAAAATACAGCCCATATAGCCATTAAGCTACATTAAAATACAGCCATTAAGCCCCCTCCCATATATATATATATGGGGTTACAAATTACAATGGAATGATTGAGAATATTGCTAAAGTTGCCGAGATGGAGCAATATCACAGCAAAACACTTGCTAACAATACAGTTAAACTCAACCCACTCACTTCCGAAACATACAGAAATATTATCAGGCACTTAAGAGAAGAAAACATTATCCATCACACCTACCAGCCCAAAGAAGAGCGGGCATACAGAGTAGTGATCCGATATCTCCATCACACCATGCCGACTGACACGATTAAAGAAGAACTCCAACAACTTAACCATAAAGTTCGAAATATAACGACTATAAGGCATAGGGTTAGCAAGAATCCGCTTCCACTTTTCTATGTCGACTTGGAACCTAACCCAAACAATAAAAGTATTTATGATGTAAAATTCCTTTGCAACTGTAAAATAACTGTTGAAGCCCCACATAAAAGACGAGATACCATACAATACACAAGGTGCCAAAATTACGGCCATTCGAAGGCTTACTGCCTGAGACAGTACAAATGTGTCAAATGCGGATGTGACCACGACACCAAAACGTGTACAAAGCCGAGAAGCGCGCCAGACAAATGCGCTCTATGTAAGGGCACCCGTCCTGCAAACTATAAAGGATGTTTAACATACAAAAACCTAATAAATATGCGTAACAAAACAAATAATCACACAACACCAAATAGAAGTTTGATACCTTCACAATCATCTAACCATGTCCATGCCACTCCGTTGCAACCAAACATGATGCCACATATAAGCCAATGCAATCCTACAGTCAAATCGTCAAAGGAAGTCCCAACAAGCAAGCCAACCTAGGTGAACAACTAACCACCCTTCTAGCCGAATTTAAAAATATGTTTGCTCAATTAATAAACCAAAATAATACAATGCTCAACCTGTTAACAACTGTCATAAACAAAATAACTCCATAATGCTTGATATACTAAGAATCGGGACATGGAACGCAAACGGGTTAATAAACCATAAACAAGAATTAATAGCTTTCTTACAACTGAATAAAATTGACATTATGTTAGTGAGTGAAACCCATTTTACTGCAAGAACCATGTTTCGAATACCCAATTATTCTATCGACTATACAACGCATCCAGACGGCACTGCCCATGCAGGATCCGCGGTTATCGTTAAAAACTCCATATCACATTTTGAAGTGGAAAACTACCAAACAGAACTCATACAGGCTACAAATGTTAAAATCAACTCCTTTAGTTGGTCTTTCGTTGTCTCAGCTATCTACAGGCCCCCCAGACATAACATCTATATTCACCAATATAATAGTTTCTTCTCTGCTCTGGGCAGTAAATTTATTGCGGGTGGCGATTGGAATGCCAAGCACACCCACTGGGGCTCTAGAATTATATTAACAAAAGGTCGTAATCTCTTACAATCAATCACACAAAACAACTTCACTTGCCACTCCTCCGGAATGCCCACTTACTGGCCGTCAGACCTCAACAAATTTCCCGACTTATTAGATTTTTATATCTCCCATGGTATAGCTACCAATTGCGTAATGGTAGAAGCAAGTAATGACCTGTCGTCAGATCACTCGCCAGTCATACTAAACTTAAGTACCTCTACTATCAAAAAATCACTCAACCCCAAACTAGTGTCGACACAAACAAACTGGGAACTTTTTCCACAATAATTGGAAAACAATACAAATCTTAAACTACGAATAAAGACCCCCCGATGAACTAGACGAAGCCACTAATCATCTCACTAATGTAATCCAAAAGGCTGCCTGGGAGTCAACCACTATCGAAACTGATCATGAGAAGGCTACTGCTTCTATACCTCTAACGGTTAAAGAACTGATCACAGAAAAGAGGAGAGCAAGA
This sequence comes from Agrypnus murinus, assembly GCA_929113105.1. Classification (NCBI taxonomy): domain Eukaryota; kingdom Metazoa; phylum Arthropoda; class Insecta; order Coleoptera; family Elateridae; genus Agrypnus; species Agrypnus murinus. The sequence continues at coordinate 216,470,053 of OV816024.1, read as the reverse complement.
GGAACGTGGCAGAGGACACATAACCTTGATGATAAAACTATATACAATCGTCTAAGGCATAAACTTCATAAACTGTTAAAAGAGATACAAAATGATAACTTTACTGAGTATTTAACGAACCTGAAACAAGATGATCACTCGATCTGGAGAGCTACGAAAAACTTTAAAAGGCCTCAAGTACCCAAACGACCTATCAGGAGGGCAGATGGAACATGGGCAAGATCTCCTCTATATAAAGCAACCACTTTTGCAGAGCATTTATCCGACGTATTCACTCCCTTTGAAACAACGGCAGCCCCTGGAGACAACGCAATCGAAGCATCTCTAGACATCCCGTGTCAAATGTCACTCCCAATAAACCCGTTTACTTCAGCTGAAGTTATATATGAAATTCAAAAACTGAACCAATTTAAGGCGCCAGGTCATGATTTAATAACTGGAAATATTCTGAAAATGCTGCCCAAGAAAATTGTCGTACTCCTAACTACGATATTCAACCGGATGTTAAGTCTCTCATATTACCCAATCACTTGGAAGTACGCACATATATTGATGATACCCAAACCCGCCAAGGAACCAGAAAGTGTGACCTCGTATCGGCCAATAAGCCTTTTGCCTATAATGAGCAAACTATTTGAAAAACTGTTTCTTAAACGACTTCTCCAAGATACAGACATATTTCAACACCTACTGTCTTGTTATTAGGGAGCATATATTATATTAGCCAACTGATCAAACATTTATTTTTATCTTTATTAACACATAACACAAGTATTACATCAACATCAATGATAATGGTACATTCACGTGACTTACTATTAAAGGTAGGTTCACAATGTTTCTTATGCTAATCTATATGAGACATCTCCTTTTTTCCAAAGCATTATGTTTCATAGTCTTTCAACCAAATTGGTCTTTGACATTTTCGACCACTTCGTGTAGTATTTGACTTATTTTCGATTTCTGGATATGTCTCATTTTTTCTTAAACTATTCTCCTGACTTACTATAATCTCTTGTCCTCTATTTACTTCTCCTTGACAATCAATTTTAGTATTTTCTACATTTTCAAAGTCTACATCTAAATCCTTAATTATATTTTCAAAATTTGGTATATTTCTAGACTTTCTTAAAAATCTAGAATTTCTTCTAAGTACAGAACCCTCCTCATCTTTAACTACATAAGACCTAGGGGTATTACACTTTTCAATAATTCTACCCGGCACCCATTTATTCCCTTTTTTCAATGTTACATTTTGATATAAATCAAAATCAGGTCTTGTTTTAGCATTTTTATCATAATGTCTTTTTTGATTTTGTTGTTTTAATTTAAAATCACTTTTAGTAGTTTTATTCATTTTTGGTTTAAGTTGTGATTCATGTATAGGCAATGTTGTCCTAACTAACCTATTAAACAATAATTCTGATGGCGATACTCCTAATGAACACAATGGAGTAGCTCGATACTCTAACAAATATTCTAATACATCTTTCCCTGTCTCTTTACTCTTTTTTAACATGTCTTTACAAATGCCTACTGATCTTTCAGACAACCCATTAGATTGTGAATACCTCGGACTAATAAAAGTTAGTTTCATACCAATGTCCTTGGCAAACTTCCTAAAATTTTGACTATTGAACGGATTATTATCAGATACCCATTCAGATGGATAACCATGTATAGTGAAAATTTCTGTTAATTTTTTGATAACTTCCTGTATAGTTTTATTATTTAATTTTTTAAGTTCAATCCAATTTGAGTAATAGTCCGTAACTTCAAGATATGAATTTGAATCAAACTCTAAAATATCACCCGTTACCTTTTGAAATGGTAGATTTGGTATTTCATAAGGTATTAAAGGTTCTTTTACATTTGACCTCCTAAACTTTTCACATACTTTACAACTTAATACATAATTCTCAATTTCTGTTGTTATCCCTGGCCAATAAAATAATCTCCTAGCCCTTTTCTTAGTCTTTTCTACACCAAAGTGAGCTTTATGTAATTGTTTTAATATATATAATCTCAACATTTTTGGAATTATGATTTTGTCTTCCAAAAACAGAATATTTTCTTTATTTATAATGTTTTCTCTGATTTTATAATAACCTTTTAATTCTTTAATATCAGTTTTGAAATTTTCAGGCCAACCTGACTCTGTATATTCTAAAACTTTACTTAGAACTTGATCTTGCTTTGTTTTTTCTTTTATTTCGTTTATCCTTTCATCTGCTATTGGTAATTCTGTTTCAATTGAGTGTACTATTTCTCTCATTTCTGGATCATCAGAGACCCTATCCTTTAGATATGACCTTGATAAAAGATCTGCGATAAACATTTTGTTTCCAGGTAAGTACTGAATTTGAATTTTATATTTTAAAACTTTTAACTTTAATCTTTGCAATCTAGAACTTACTTTATTTATTTCTTTTTCATGTATTGCTACAAGAGGTTTGTGATCTGAATGAACTATAATGTCTTTTCCATATACAAACTGATGGAATTTTGTTAAACAATAAGTAATGGCTAGAAATTCTTTTTCTATTTGTGCCCATCGTTTTTCTGAATCTGTTAAACTTCTAGAGCAAAATGCTACTGGCCTTCCCTCTTGCATTAAGCATCCTCCTAGACCATTTTGACTTGCATCTGCTTGTATTATTATTTTCTTACTAGTATCAAAAATTTTTAGAGTTGGCATTTCACTTATTACTTCCTTTATATTTTTAAATGCCTCTTTTTGAGCTAAGTCCCAAACAAATTCAATGTTTTTCTTTGTCAAATTTCTTAAAGGTGCACTCAATTCTGCTAAATGCGGAATGTATTTGACTAAATAATTTACCATACCTAATACTGATAATAACTCTTTTTTATTTTTAGGTTCTTCTAGCTTTACTACAGCATTTATATAATCTAAGTCTGGTCTTTCTCCCTTTTCAGAATATTCCTTACCTATGTATTTTACTTTATCTACTTTATACTGTAGCTTTTCTTTATTAAATTTTATGTTATGTTTTCTAGCCCTGTCTAAAAATTTTGTCATTAATTCATCATGCTCTTTTTCTGTCTTTCCTGCAATTATATAATCATCAAAATAAATACCTATATCTAAATCTCCAAATATAGATTCATTTACTTTCTGAAATACTTCTGGACTAACTGATAAACCAAATGGTAATCTTAAAAATTTCCATTTCCCATACGGTGTTATAAATGTACATAAATCTGATGACTTTTTACTTAGCGGAATTTGGAAAAACCCATCTTTCATATCAATAACACTAAAAACCTTTTTGTCTTTTAATTTCAGACTTATTTCCTCACTAGTAGGTATTGGATGTTGGTCTAAGCAAATGTTTTGATTAAGTTTATGTGGATCTAAACAAATTCTTAATTTTTTATCAGTTTTTTCTCTAACTACAATGTTATTAACCCATTCTGTAGGCTCATCGACCCTTTCTATAATTTCTTTCTCTTCAAGCTCTTTTAACGTTCCCCTTAACCTATCATTTATACTGTTTGGTAATCTCCTACATCCACTTGAAAAAGGAATATAATTTTCTTTCAATTTTATTTCATACTGAATCGGAATTTTTCCTACTCCTTCAAATAAATCTTTATTTTTTTCTAAAAATTTTATTTTTTCTGTATCCCTACTTATCTCTTTTTGTTTTCCTACTTTTACTGTTTCTGACTTTTTTAAATTTATGTCATTTACCTGACTTTTACTTACGTTTAAATCTTTAACCCTTTGTACTATATCTAATTTATTACACGCATTAAGACCCAATATTGGTTTACTTTTTACATCTACTATAACAAATTTTATATTATAGTTCCTATGCCTTACTAAACATTTTAAAATAATGTAACCTAAAACCTGAATTTCATTTTCTCCATATGCTAAAATTTTTTCATTACTTATTTCTATTTTAGATTCTAAACCTAATAATTTTATACATCTTAATGGTAGTACATTACATTGACTTCCTGTGTCAAGTTTGAAATTCACATAATTATTTCCAATTAGGATCTTTTCGTCCCATACTAGGTTATTTTGTCTACTATTATTTCTTACGCTGTTAATTTCTATACTATCTATAAACATATTGTCATCACTGTCATCATTAATACTATTAACATTTCTAATTTTGTGATGTTTAACATATTTCTGCTTCTTATCATTATTTTGTTTATTTCTATTAAATCTACACCCTATGGCAAAGTGATTGTACTTATTACATATTCTACATATTTTACCATATGCACCACATTCACCTTTTTTATGACATTTTCCACACTTTAAACAATCATACTCACTTTCACTTGTGTTACCTTGCTTGCTTTTTCCATTTTCTGATTTAAAGTTGAATTTATTTCCTCTTGGATTTTTCTTAATGATGTTTACTTCAGGATCTCCTCGTAACCCTTTAACTTGAATAGTTGTTGCCTCGGCAGCCCTTACAAGTTCTTCAGCTTTTAACAGTGTTAGATCGGTTGTTCTCAAGAGTTTTCTTGTAGATGTTTGTCACTAATCCCTAGAACTAATCTATCTCTAATTAGAGACTCTTGTTGAGTTGCAAAATTACAAGGTTTCGCCAATATTTTTAAATCTTTTATAAATGAATCAAAAGTTTCATCATCTTTCTTACTCCTCGTGAAGAATTTAAATCGATCATAAACTTCATTGCTTCTGGGTTTACAGTAGTTTGCAAAAGCTTGTTTTACTGTATCATATTTCTTTTTTTCTTCATCACTCAGTTGAAATGTATTAAACACTTCTAAAGCCTCTTCACCTGCTACATTTAGGAAAATGGCAATCTTTCTTTCATCACTAGCTTTGTTTAATTCCGTTGCTTGTAAATACATGTCAAACGATTGCATAAATTTTTCAAAATTTTTGTTTAGATCTCCTTCAAATGTCAGATTTGGTGGTGTTTTAAAGGTTGTTTGACTCATTTTTATTAATTTTATTATTACAATAACAAATTCTTCTCGTTTTTACTTACTACGTCCATAGCACGTTTTATTTTTATTTATTTATTTTTTTTTTTTTTTTTAGGTTAGGATTCTTCTTTTTCCTCTTTTCCTTTTTCTTCTTTCTGTTTCCTTTTTAAAATTGGTTTATTTTACACCTGACACCATGTCTTGTTATTAGGGAGCATATATTATATTAGCCAACTGATCAAACATTTATTTTTATCTTTATTAACACATAACACAAGTATTACATCAACATCAATGATAATGGTACATTCACGTGACTTACTATTAAAGGTAGGTTCACAATGTTTCTTATGCTAATCTATATGAGACACCTACCACACCAGTTCGGTTTTTGAGAGGGTCACTCAACCACACATCAAACGCACAGAATAGTAAACGAAATCTCATCTTCTCTAGAAGAAAAGAAGTATTGCGCTGCTGTGTTCCTGGATGTGTCCTAGGCCTTCGATAAGGTTTGGCACACAGGGCTGCTATACAAACTAAAAGAGTCATTACCGAGCTACTATTACTTGCTCCTAAATCGTATCTAACAGACCGCTATTACTCTGTCAATTGCGATAACGAACTATCCTCAAATTACCCCATCAAATCCGGTGTTCCGCAGGGAAGCGTCCTGGGCCCCCTCTTTTACCTTGTCTATACTGCTGGCCTGCCAGAAACTGACAGCACTGTGACTGCTACCTTCGCCGACGACACGGCAATACTTTCCACCCATGAAAATGCGGATACTGCAACTTCCAACCTCCAACAACACCTCAATATAATCAGCACATGGCTAGACAAGTGGCGCATAAAGATTAATCAATCGAAGTTAGCCCAAGTAACATTTACTATGAAAACCAATATCTGTCAGCCTGTCAACATCAACAATGCTCCAGTACCGGTAAAAACCGACGTAAAATACTTGGGACTGCATCTTGATCAGCGGCTCACGTGGAACAAACACATACAAACTAAGCGCAAACAGTTAAACCTTAAATACCGTGAAATGTACTGGCTCCTTGGTAGGCACTCAAAGCTATCGATCCGAAATAAGCTGTTACTCTACAAAACGATTCTGACCAATCTGGACATTTGGTATACAACTTTGGGGGTGTGCCAAACCAACCAGAATAAAAACTCTGCAACAATTTCAGTCAAAGACCCTCCGCGCAATTGTTGACTCGCCCTGGTTTGTAACGAACCAAACAATCCACCAAGACCTAGACGTCCCATTCGTTGTCGATGAAATCAAAAGATTTGCGATGAATTATCACCAGAAGTTAGATGGACACAGCAATCCACTCATTCATCAGCTTTCCACCTATCATCCACCAGTACAAAGACTGAAGAAAACATGGCCTGAAGACCTACCAACCTCCCGTAAATGGTGCTCCTAGGGAGTGTCATCAATGGATGACTTCTCCTTTCACTGCCTCCCCTAGCATCACATTTACTGAATACTTTTGTTAAGTAGATTGTAAATTAGCATTATTGTCAATAAAAAAAATATGTACACATGGATGTTTTTGAATTTAGCACTTCCATTAAAACAAAAGCATCTGCTCATTGGGTTTGATTTAGACATTGCAATTTAGTTGAAGCATAAGAAATCTAAGAATAGAGTAAGACTAAACTTTTGAGAACAGACTAAAAACGATTACAATACTAAAGTTATTAGAATTGTTAGTTAGTTTACTAGCGTTCACTTAACAAATCCATAATGTTTATTTGAAGTCTATTAATTCTAGTTGGATGAGTTTCAGGCATCCTTTCTTCTTAAGAAACCATAATTCCTGGGAATACAATAAAATTAATTAGGTGTAACTTAACAATACAGTGATGTGAAAAGCGAAACTTCCAGATAATTTAAAAACTAATGGATGAGTACAAGTGAAAACAATTTATCGCTTGTTGACTTTTACGTCAACTATAAATTTATTCTCAAAACTCTATGTTATTAGTCACAACGCACGTTTCATAGTAGAGTTTTCAAAAGAAAGCACGCTACATAAATTTCAAAATCAGTTTTAATTATACGTGAAACATATGGTAGCAATTTTAATATTACAATAGTATTTTCGATAGTATTTTCTTTCTTTAGAATTGTTAAGTTTCATATTTCGTACTGTGAAATTGTTTTGAGACGCCAATAAAAATATTAATAGTTTTAAAATATTTGTAGTTTTTTAAAAGGAGATTCTACTGAATTTTCTTCTCGTGTTGTATTCAATTTCTTGTTACCTTTTTCATCTTCACCAGATCCAGTTGCGTAGCCACGGTGGGGGGATATGGGGGAATATATCCCCCCAAGGTTCAAAAACTTAAAAAAATAGATGAAATCTTTAACGAACTGATCAAAAAAATCACGACGCCTAGATTTTGTTTTGTAATGTTTTTTGTTGAATAAAGACTAGTATTCGAAAAATATTGTTTTTTATTCAGTATTCTTTAATATTTGCGCTTTTTTCCATACAATCTATAAAAAAAACCTAAATAAACAGTTACTATAGGTAATACGTTGAAAGCCAAGCCCGCAAGTTTTCTGTTATTATTGTATATCCCTCCCCAAGGGCGAACTCTGGCTACGCCACTGACTAGGTGTAGGAAAGAAAGTAACTCAATGCAGGATGTCTTACTTACTCCATTTACGGTATACATTACTTCCCCACTACTACATACCGAATTATTTTTCTATATTTATAAAGATATTATTTTATATATTTATTTGGCATAACTTTTTTGACAAATGACAATCAACTTTTTTCAAATAGCAATACCTACAAAAAGAGATCTTTTACTCATTCTGATAGAGATTTTGTAGAGTGCTTTTGAGAATTTATTTCGATTTATAAACGAAAATGAAGTACCCCCTGGAATACAGAACACAAAAGAACCTAATTATTATGAATATTGCTCAAAATCGGAGTTACAGCGTGGTGCGGTTTTCATAAGACTCTTTTTCTTTTTTTCTTCCCCAACTTTTGCATTAGCGTCCACCATTTATCACTATGTCTTTGCTTGGTGTATTATATAACATCTGTCCAATCTTTTCATAAAAAATCATCTTTTGTCGTGTATACTTTTTCTTCCGTTGGGGCATGTATATTTAGCACATATATACGTTTTCCTTTTATTCTGATATCACATATTATCCTTTAAATTTTGACTGATCAGATAGCTCATTCCTAAACCTTCTGTTTGGTGCACCCCCTTAAATAAAGTGTAGCCTTCTATTTCTTGTATGCCTTCATCTTTTAAGTGCGTATCTTGTAAGGTCACTATATTCATCTTATATCTCTTCATTTCTTTGCAAGGTTTATAACTGCTCCCTCTTTATCAAATTTATTTTATCACATTTATCATATTTGCTTCCCCTTTCCTTTCTTTATTTCCATGGTTTTTATTTTTATTTATATCTTTTCTTTTTTATTAACTATCTTTATATACTACATGAGCTCCTTTTCCGTTCTCACTGCGAGGTCATTTTTTGCATGACCTTTAGTTTTTCAGACCAGTTATTTAGCTGCATAAGACAAGTTTTTTCTCCTAATTTCGTTGCTTCTTTTACACCTTTGTTTGCGATGGAGTATATTCTTTCTTAAAAATTGTAAAACTGAGACGCACACACAGACGTTATACAGTGACTTCTACCCTTATAGAAATTTTTGGGTAGCTTTAGTATGCCTTTGATTTAACAGCAATGTAAGTAACCAATATGCATCATCATACCAAATAGTGTTTGTGCGACAAGAGGTACATATATTAAGAATTGTATATCTTCGAATAATCAATTGATGGAGGATGTAAATTTCAGGTATTTGGATATTCTGGTCTTACATCTTTAACATGTTATTTTCTAGCATTTTTATAGAAATATTCTAATTTTATAATAAAGAGTAGGCGAAAGATATTATTATTAGTTAATACTGCAAAAAACGAGCAAATTTTGTTATGGATAAGTTCATAATATGTTATAATTAAGCAAATTAGAAAGCAGCAACACATCCCTACTGACGTGATATTGATTTACATTTAATTTATTAATAATAATATAATAAAACTGTTTTTCTAGAAAATAAATTTTCCTTCATTAAATCCAAACAAAAAATTGGTTTTACTTGAAAGACTTTATTCGAGTTGTCTTTTCTAAACAGAATGAAAAAATAAAAGGGGCAAAAATAAATGGAAGAGCTTTTATATATAACGTCTAGGATAAGCGCATACGCCGACCCCAAAATTACCATCGCTTAAAACGGCAATCGGCACATAAAAGCCTTTACAAATACAAAATTAAGCACCATTCATCTTGTGTAATAGCCATCATTGGAGAATCTATTCATTTGCAAAATAACTCAACTAACTCGACGAGGAGATTATTTACTTCTAATTTTACTGAATAAACTATTCTTATTATTTCTCTCTTGTGAGTTTATTTTGAAACCAACCAATAGAAATAACTGTATGTTGTGTAAATAAATTAAAAATTAAATTAAGAACTTACTTTATTCTATTTTCACAAGTTAAGTACATAACATGATTACATTAACATATTAGCTTTGTAGGTAGAAATGTAGTTGCAACATATTTTTAGAAAATTGAATGAGGAAAGTTTCTAAGCAGGTTATACAGGTGTTTCAAGATGTAGTGTACAAACGTTAACAGAGATGGAAAACTAAAACGGTTCCTTAGAACCCAATATTACTAGTACTTTTTACAAATCTTTGAAATTTTGCACTATTTGATATATTTATTTATTACATTTTATTATCTTTACTCAAAACATGCAGTGTTCTATCTTATAATATATTTTTTAGAGTCCGGTACTGGAAATTGTTTATCATTTATCGAAAATTCACTTTTAAGAAAAATTAATTAAACTATTACTGCCAATTATAAGCCAAATGTACCAAATGGTTCAATAGGTTTAGGTTAGGAGGCACTGAAGGATGGACCTAAGTTAACTATAGTCTCTTCGTGCTAGAGCGCAACCGTGATCTCCAAACAGTTATGAAAGAGAATCATAGTTATCCTGCCTAACTGTACAAGTGGCTGGAATAACTCAATAGTCCCGGTCGAACAGAACCACGGGCACTACAAAATCTTTCAACGTGCTAAAAACAAATTCACTCAACGTCATCGACATTCCCTCAAACTTGGGTGACGAGCACTCGCTCATCTTGCATATTTAGGATGAAGACCACCAACGTTGCAGGCTGGACACATTCAATAATCATCACATTTTTCTGCAAGCCCAACAGACATTGTTACCGTAAGGTAATTGCTGATATCCCATCCGCTATCTCTTGGCCAGGAGTCACTCATCTAAAACTTCAGAACAGTAAGAGACTCTCAAAACATTCAGAAAACATCTAGTTATATTGCTACCTAAATAATATTAGTTCTATATAGTAGCGACATCGTGGAGCAAACCTGACACAAACTTTAAGAAACAGAAAATTGCTACATGCATGCATGTTACAAAAATTTTATAAAAAGTTGTTTAAAAATTATAATTGCGTACGTATACATTATAATAATATGATTGTTTTTACAGACCATGAATGTCCATTATCAAACTAATGTTGAATTGTGAATATATTTGTGCATGATTACTATTAAACCTAAGATTTATTGTAAGACGGAATGTCAGATCTGGTAACATGTCGCCATGTCAATGTCGCCAACATCGTTCTAGTGCTTTTGCTCCAGCAGCGAGATCAATCGTTGTCGCTACCATTTGAAAATAAAGGGGCTAAGTTCTATAAATGTAATCACGCCCTGGCATAATCAAGATTATGTTTAAGCTAATCTCAATAAATATTTCTTACAGGACACAGAACCCACGCATCTCGTTTCAGTCATACAGACTTATAAAACCTTATACTTTTGTTGGAAAATTCACCATTTAAGTGTTTGTTTCCACTACTAATAGCAGTATTATTCACTACTATTAACAAATGATAATAGTACATTGGATGCTTGAATTGCCCTTCGCCAGCGCCTAACGAAAGGTCGTTTATTCATCTCGATAATAAACATACCCATTTTTGCAAGAACCGCTTTGATTATACCACAAACCTGATTTTAATATGATTTTATTCTTATATACGCAAGGAGATTATAGTAAACATGTACAGGCCAAAGAATACGAGGGATGTCTGACAGCAATACCAGCGTACTGACTTTAGTATTACGCATCCGCGTAGACCTTCGAAGTCTACATAAGAAATAGTAGTCTCCTGGGTGCATTTGTCTCCCTAGTAGTAAACAATTAATTGGCAACATGTCAGAAGAAAGTTTGCGTAAGTGGAAATTACGGTAAGTTGGAAAGATACTTATGAAGAATTATTAAAATGGACTAGGCTATATCATCAAGGAAGCGAATGTATTAAAGATGAAGAGCATTTAGGTCCAGCGTTTATTACAGAGCATAAAGATAACCAGCAGATTACTCTATTGCCTTCACTTTGAAGTTTGTCTGCTAGTTTCGAATATTGCACACACCACGATCTGCTCGCAGCGGTTTACCGATCATCATCGTCACCGTATGTTGGTAATAACGAGAAGTGGACATTACAGCATAACTGTTATTAGTATTTAAATAGCCTGCCAACAACCCAGAAATACAAGGTAACACTCGGTCGGCTAAAACTATTTGCAAGAGTGCATTTTCTGTTTATTCTTATGCGGTGGTTTAACCTGGTCACTGATGAAAACATGGAGAAAGTGCAAAAAATTATGTTGGAAGATCGAAGAATTCGTACTCATCGGGGATCGGAGGAATTAAACATAAGTAATGAATGATGTAACCTGGATTTTCCACTAAGATCCAGAACCAAACCTGGAATCGATACAGTGCAAAAAAGAGAAAAGTTGTGACGAAGATTTTAAGGTTTAACAATTACCTAGCTAGTAAACTTATGGGCACCTACTTTTGGGATTTCCATGGAATATTACTAATTGATTATTATCTGCCGAAGGAAACCACTATGAACAGCAAATACTATGCTAATTATAAAGGAGGAATAAAATTAAAGCGAAGGGTAAAGCTCAGACGAGGTGTTTTGCTATTGCACTGCAACTGTTCTTGTTATACATCACAAGTTTCGTGCTATGAGAGCTAAAATCAACCACCCCAGTATAGTCCTGACCTGGTTTGTTGTTTGATACTTAAGTAATAAAGTAACTTAACTTGCAGTTGTAGTACATAAATTGAGACGCCGCACAGTGGGTGAAAATACCCTGAAAGTACGTCAAAATTATTTTGTATGATTATTTTTGTTATACACTCTGTAATATTGTACAATACGGTGGCGAAACACATTAGGGGTTACTTTAGAGAAAAAAATTTAATAATAAAATTAAAAAAAATTGTGTATTTATTATATTTTATTAAATAAGATACTGTTAAAAGACAAACACAAAAGGTGCAATAGTACTTTCATAAGCTTACTTTAGTAAAAAAATGAAATTAACAAAACGTTAGAAAAAAATCTTGACTAGAAAAAAAAACAGATTGGCCGGAGCTGCCGTCGCACCCACATTTACTAATTAAAGTTAAACTTGAGGTGGTATTCATATCTAAATTGGGATTTGGACAAAAATTAAACGTCCTGTGGTATGGTGTAACAAATTTTATAGTTTTTGAGTTCGGAACTTCAGCTTCAGTAACTGTTATAGACTCTTTTTTCAAATAACAACGTAACTTTGCCATTTGTACGTTCCCATACGCAAGGAATGCACCCTATTTTCATAAGTCGTATATTGCTGTCTGGTAGACTTGTTTTCCACAAATAACACATAAAGTTCCATTGCTAGAAAGCACCCTATGAGATTCATTATGTAATCCTTTCAGTAGTTTGGCGGCTCTTGTGAACTTCCTATTTGTTCATCAGCTAAATCGTTTAAATTCTTTCTTTCTATAACGAAATTTGTCAGTTTTAACCATACTAGCATAGTTTTTCTTTCCTCCCACAGGTAAACTATCTATCATCTCCAAATGACTGCATGTAGTAGCTACAAACAATGATAAGCGCGTAATTACCATTAAAAATTTACTGCAAATGCCTAAGCAAACATCTGCAAAAACAAATTAATGTCATATATTAAGAAACGAATGTAGAAACTTTTAACCAAAAAAACAAAAATATGCTTTTTTGTGTATTTTAGAATTTCTTGTTTCTTGTAATTAATAAGACAATGTCTTATTAATTGGGTATCTTTATTTTTATTTGTAATGTATTATTTCTTGTACGTTTTTCGAATAAAAGAATAATAACAAATAAAATTTAAAAAAAAGTTATACTTGTAACGGGGTTCGATCTTGCATTCCACCAGCCCGTGCAGTTTAGCAAGCCACGGTTTGCCATCGAACCACGGAGGCGTTGCGTCAACTTTTCAGGTTTCGGCTTTTAAATTAATGTTTTGCAAATAATTCATGAATTTATAATTTTAACTAAAAATCTACAACAAAATAGTTTTATATGTACGTCTTATTCAATGATTGTTGGCCAGTTCAACAAATCTGCCTTTAATTTCTTTGTAAGAATGATCAAGCAACTTCGAATTACACTCTAATAAGAGTGATACTGTTCGACACGAAGTGTCGCGACACTTCAAGTGTCACGACCACGAACAGTATCACGACACTCGACACCCAAGTTCCCATCACTAACCAGCATCAGCCAATATAATTTATTATCGTAAAATATATTTTAAATAATTTAAATCCAAGACAAACTTCAGACGCTTAGTATGTATTTACACTTAATTTGCACAAACACAACTACCCCAACTTTCCCAACCGATTACACAATAATAAATAGTTGCACTTGCAAATGTTTAATAAAAACATCTTTAGTAAGGTTTTAAGTGTTGTAAAATGTAAATATATGTTGTTTTATGAAATTTATTTTGGAGGTTTTGACGCACTTTTACTGTAATATCACCCACAGTGCGCCGTATAGAAAATAATGCGCCAATATCGGTTCAATGATTTAAAAATAAATATTATAAAACAATATTGCTAGAATATTTACTGTAGATATATATGCGACGTTGTATTTAAATAAACGTTCAAAATTGCTATATGATATTTAAATGAAAAATGCTAAAGTTATTCTGCCAATAATGCAGCAATATTGGTTCAATAATTTGAAGATAAATACTATACAACAATATTGTTAGAACATTTATTGTAAACATCTATGTAGGCCAGTAAAATAGAATCCGTTGGTGGAAATAAATGTTGGGAAGCGGGAGATCATTTCGATCCCTTCATTTTATGTCAAATATAAGTATCCTACGTTTGCACGGTCTCTCGATGCGAGCTTACCTGAGAGCATCAAAAGCTTGAAGCCAGTCATCAATGCTCTCAAAAAATTGATGAATTGCTTCATCTATTTCATCCTCCGTCGTGAAACGTCGACCACGTAAATGTTACTTAAGGTTAAAGAACAACCAGAAATCACACATGGCCAAATCAGGCGAATAGGGTGGATGTTCAATGACTGTTACATTATTTGCACGTAAAAATTCAACTGTCTGCTGTGCAGTGTGTGACGATGCATTGTCGTGATGCAACATTAACCCGCGAATATTGACTGACTCAAGCACTGCAGGTAAACATTTTGTGGTGTACCAGTTTGCTGTAACTGTACGTTGATCTTCAAGCTTAATTGCTTTCAGCAATTCTGTACTACGAAAGAAAACTGCCCACATAACTTTCTTGACAGACCTTTGCTTTTTCGCTATTGTTGGTGTTGGTGCATCTTCGTGAATCCACACACGGCTCTCCTAGCGGGTGCAGGAATATCATAAAATGGTACGTATGTTTCATCACCTGTTAGTATTTTAGAAAGAATACGATGCCCACCATTATTTAACATTTCTAACGTTTCCGGGCGTTTCTTACTCGCTCTGCCTTTTGGGAATCGTTAAGCGTATGTGGGCACTCAACGAGTAACAATTTTTTTTATATGAACATGATCATGTAAAATGGAATTTACTGTTGCTGATCCAACACCAAGAGTTGCCTCAATCGCTTGATAGGTGCATCTTGGATCTTCTTCGATCATACGTCTCAATATCTCATTGTTTCCAACAATAACTGACGAATAGGGCCTACCAGCACGTGCCTCATCACCAAGCGATATCCGTCCTCTTTTAAATTCGCTATACCAGCGAAACAGTTGCGCGTGGAATACTTTCATCACCAAATGCGCGTTGCAACCGTTCAAGACTTTGTTGATCACTTAAACCGACCTTGAAATCGTAGTAAATAATAGCACGCACATGTTCTCGTGACAAATTCATGTTTCGATACGACAAATCGTATGTACCACGTTTACTCTGTGACAGCAGCGACTCAACTGTTGTCAGAGCTTACTAATGAAGGATAGTGGAATGTAACAATGTCATATTGCCAGCTCTAACTCCTCTAGTTTTGTGGCATCTCACAGCACGGCCTACTAGATTAATATAAGCTTCTGAATCTAGTAGGCCGTGCTCACAGTATACAGCGTGGCCCTCTATTGGTTTTTTATAGTAGAACGCAATATTGCAATTAAATATTCAGCTGTTATTATCACAAAATTGTTAAAACATATTCTCATAAACCGATATTGGCTAAATCATGCTAATAATGCCCCAATCATTTGCCAATATTTTATGCTAATTAGGTAGGTGGATAACCCGACGGAAACGCGTCGCCACGACTCTACAGCGTGGCCAGAGCAGGTATTTAATAGTAGAAAGTAAAGTAATCCAAGAGCTACATAAACCTTATGGGGACAATGTCCGATTTTTTGATTACCTGCTTTCGTTCTTCAGACATTTGGCACTATATTAAGATATATGTAAGATCTCAACTCGAAATTCACCATGAGTTGGAGAATGCTACGAAAACACATGTAACTGATCCATGGTATTATAGTTTAAGGTATACTTAAGATTGGTGATACTAGTTAATGCGAATTCATTTTCAAGGTACAAATTCTAGCCAACGATAACAAATCATAACGGAAATAATGTTGATTTTTATCCTCAAAAGTTTAAAATTCTTGAGGATTTGAGAAGTATATCAAATGTAGTATTTGTTTGAGGGTTTCTACTGCGCTAGTTTCTGCTATTAGACATGAATCTTGAAAAAAAGAGTATGATAAAGAGATTAAAAAAAAATGAAAGCAACATACATAAATGTAAATAGAGTTAAAAGGTTAAGGACTTAACATTTGCATAATAATAAGCATAAATAAGTAACTGCAATTACTCAGCGATTGGGAAAGCACACAATAAGTCTTTATTAACAACACGTATAGATACATTCGCCGATACTACGCCGATTCGCCGAAAGTTGCCGCGGTACCCTCACAGATTTTTTTTATATTTTGTTCACGTAATACCCTTTCCAAGCCTTATATAAAGTTCAAATATTACTGCCCATAAATACACCGTTCGCGAGATATAGAGGTTTATTTTTTTCAGTTTTAAGCGTACATGCCCATACTCAAATGCTATTTACTCGTACTAGTTAGGAAGGTCGGGTTGCCTGCATTTGAAAGAGAATGAAATGGACTATCTACGGTAATTTTTGTTCGTTTTTACAACATTTATAACATAGTATATTATCTGAGTTTTTAACAAATTTTGAGTTTTCTCAAAATCGGTTCATTAATCTTTTTCAAAAAAATTACAACTATTGTATGCAATGTTCTTATAATTGCCCTAAACTTTCAATTTGGTATCTCTATGGAATCAGAAGTTATGAATTTTCTTCTATAGTCGTGCGAACAAAATGTTCTGAAACGACATGTACTTGTATAATGAACAGCGAATGTAACTCTCAAAATGTTCCATTAATTTTCTCCAAAAAAATCGCAACTATTGCATGATATGTTCTTATCATTGTAGTAAAATTTCAACTTGGTATCTCAATAGAATCGGAAGTTGAGAAATTGTTTCTGTAGTCGTGCGTATACACTTTACACATTGCAAGAAGAATTAGTTCACGGGACGCAGTTGTAAGCAAACCTATTGTAGGTATATATCAGGCTCGGATTAACGGCGGGGGGTGGGGAAAATTCTCCCCCCCTTCAAACTTTAAAAAAAAATATGCATAGGATAGAATCAAATAATGTTTGTTTAATAATTATGTATTAAAATAATTATTTTTCAAAAAATTCGCCCCCCCCCCCCAATAATTCTCTGGATCCGTCCCTGATTATATGATAATAAAACGAATTAAAATTATTACTACTTTTCCTTTAACAAATCAAAATCGAAACAATCATTTGAAAATGAATAAGAATTTCGACACCAACAGCTAGGAAGAGTAGACTGGAACTTTAGAGTTCCAGGAAGCATTCTGGAGCTGATAAATCGCTAGTTCAAAAATTCTTCATGTGCTTCAAATTCAATTATAATTTTTAACAAAACCTACCTTTTTTTAATATTAAATTCATCAATATTTGGTTGATCTTTCGTATCGCAAAAGTTGTAGCGAAAACTTACGATTTTCAAATGATTGTTTCGAGTTTGATTTGTTAAAACAACAGTGGTAATAATTATAATTCGTTGTATTATCAACAGTAAAAACACAAGAGCTTTTTTTTTATCGGATAAATTTCTTTTTGTAACGAAATAATTTTGCAAATCAGTAATTTTACGAGAAAAACTGACATGGCAAAATCGCGAGACCGAAGGTCGAGCGATTTTGCCAAATGTCAGTTTTTCGAGCAAAATTACTGATGGAAAAAATTTTGAGTTAAAAAGAAATTTATACTTAAAAGAAAAGCTCGAGTGTTTTTTGGCAAGATAAATTAACGACTGAATATATGAATGAACAACAACAATAATTATTTTTATTGATACAATTAAATTATTTGAATGAACAGTTATTAAATACACAATTGTTATAAATTGTTTCGTTTGGTGTACTGATTTCAAAATTTTCTTCTCTGTATCAAGTATCAACAATACTTAATAATTATAACTGACAGGGCAGACATTAAAGTGACGTAAGCATACTAGATGTAGTCTGGTTATGAGGAACAGGCGTTTTTATCGGTGATAAAAAAGGATGCACCTTTTTTATCGCTGTCAAAATGACAAAACTATCATCATTAAATGACACATTTTATATAGGAGTTAATTTATCATATATAATATAACAAGTGGTCTAATTTTTTCCGACAAAATTTGTCATTTCAGATATGAGTAGCTTTCTCAACGAAAACTACACGAATCGACGCAGGAGACGAGTGTAATTTTCCAAAAGCAAAAGCTACGAATGTCTTAAATGATAAATTTTGCAAGAAAAAATTAGACCACGAGTTGTATTCGGCTTGACAATCCATCGAGCAAATTTTTATTTAGCGTGTGTAGTTAATATTAATTTAATTAAATTTGACATTTCATTTTGACATAAATTTTTTCACTAAGAAAAAACCACTAGTGGTTTTTTCAGTATAAAATTAATTTCATTGGTCCCAATTTGAAAAATTCTGTAATTTGATTGGTTAAAAATTTTGCTTGCAACTGCGTCCCGTGGACTTCGGATAATTCTTGAGTGTATACAGTGCAGTGTGTACAGTGTATTCGCACGACTATAGATAAAATGTCTCAACTTCTAATTTTATTTTGATACCAAGTTAAAATTTTATTACAATGATAAGGACATATCATGCAATAGTTGCGATTTTTTTGGGTTCAGAACATTTTGTTCGCACGACTATACAAGAAAATTCATAACTTCTGATTCCATAGAGATACCAAATTGAAATTTTAAGGCAATTATAAGAACATTGCATACAATAGTTGTAATTTTTTTGAAAAAAATAATGAACCAATTTTGAGAAAAGTCGAAATTTGTTAAAAACTCAGATAATATACTATGTTAAAAATGTTGAAAAAACGAACAAAAATTACAGTAGATAGTCCATTTTATTCTCTTTAAAGTGCAGAAAATCCGACCTTCCTAACTAATACGAAGGCCGAGTAAATAGCATTTGAATATAGGCATGTACGAAAGGCATTTAAAACTGAAAAAAATAAACCTCTATATCACGCGAACGGTGTATTTATGGGTAGTAATATTTGAACTTTATATAAGGCTTTGAAAGGGTATTACGTGAACAAAATATAAAAAAAATCTGTGAGGGTACCGCGCCAACTTTGGTCGAATCGGTGTGGAATGTATCTATAATGAATAGATGCAAATTTCCGATTGATATGATAATAAGTTGATGGAGATATAGTGAAGATGCACGTGTACTACCACGCAACGTTCCTAACATAAACACATCGTGCTGTGCGAATTAATTTAATCGCTGGGCAAAGACAAAAGGAATTAATGATCAAAACATAGCTGTGTGTAATATATCACTCAGATGTTTGATATCTATTTATAGTTACCACAATTAAGACAACTGTTAACATTGACATTGTTTCTCGTCACTATAATAACTAGTGTGTATATACATTTACGTGCAGTTTTCATAGCTTCTACATAATCTGAGTGTGTACAATAACTCCAAAACAATCAATAACATCAGCTTAAAGTGTTTAAATGTAAATTTTTTAAAAGGTACCCTGAATGTTTTCCTGGAGTGACAATTAAAACATTGATGGCCGGTTTCACAGAGCTTGATTTATTTCCGATTAACTCAACTGTCATTAAATTTGAAATTTAGAAATATATCAGATTTAATCAACGTTTGTAATACCAGCCATGAGCTGTACTTTTAGTTATTGTTTTTAGGCTGTTTAAATACGTATGATTAATTGAAAGTATTTTCTGAGGACCTGCAGCCTGGTTTAACCGAACAAAAAAAAACAGTTATATATATAACTGGCCCGATTTGAATATTTGAATATAACGATATCCTACCTAGCGTGTCGGTCAAACAAATTTTACGAGGCTTAGAAACTTTACCAACGAAACGTGCATACTATTATATTCACAATCATTAGGCTCCAATGATCAGAATAAAAAGTAATTATTAATGATTATATTAAAATACTTTAACTTAACAGCGTCAACTATCGACTAAAAGAAATTTTAAATAAGATTTATTTGTCAGCCGTTAGATGGCAATGTATGCTCTCAGTATTTAAAAAATGGAAATTAATTAATTCCGTCGTATTTATTAAATAAATTACTTGTTTGTGAAACGCCACATGTGCAAAAGTTTCAGTTATGTGAAAAACACAAGAAAACTATTTTTTATATTAATATATGAATACTTTCATATAATGCGATTATCATAGGGCTATGTCGATTTTTGTGGTTTCTGTATAAAACACGGAGCTATAGATAAGGAACTAGTTTTTGTAAAAATAAAATAAAAACGTGGACTTGTGGGGTTTCGCAAATACGTGATGTTTTTGTAAAAATAAAGTAAAAAAGTGTACATGTACGGTTTCTCAAATACGCGTTTAAAATATAAAATACGGAAAAATAAAAATAAAACTAATATTAAATAAAAAATATATATTTTTAACCTGAAATACATTTATAAAAGCCTAAATTTAAATCTCATAGTAGGGTAGCTCGATATGTATTGCGAGAAACTAACAAAAACAAATATTTAGTGTTGGAAACTTTTTTTATTGTTTTTCAAAATATTCTCCCTGATGATCAATACACTTTTGCATACGTTGAAACCAAATTTTGTAACATTATTTCCATAGAGAATCAGGTATCTCTGACACATGGGTTTTGAATGCATCAACCGCCTCTTCCGGCGTCGAAAATCGTTGTCCACGCTGTTTGTTTTTCACGTGTGGGAACAAAAAGAAATCGTTAGGTGCCAAATCAGGACTATACGGCGGATGACCCATCAATTCGACGTTTTGAGTGCTCAAAAAACCAGTTGCTATCGTTGATGTGTGTGAGCTCGCATTGTCATGGTGGATAATGATCCGGCGTCGTACGTTGTTTTTTCTTATTTCTCGGATGACTTCTGGTAAGCAAATGGTTGTGTACCATTCTGAATTGACCGTTCTACGATCCTCTAAAACCACGGTAGCGACATGTCCAGTTTTTCCAAAAAAACTGGCGATCATTTGCTTCGAAGTACTTCGAGCGCGAACGACATTTGTTGGGTTTGGCTCACCTTGAAAGACCATACAGTCGACTGCTGTTTACTTTCGGGCTCTTACGCATAAATCCAAGATTCGTCACCTGTGACGATGTTATAAACGGTTTTTGAAGCAACGTGGTTGTATTTCTCGAGCATTTCTTTCACCCAATCGACAAGAGCCTTTTTTGAGCGACTGTTAACTTATGTGGAATCCAACGTGCACACAGCTTTTTCACGGCTAAATGTACATGCAATATCGAATGTATGCTAGTCATACTAACGCCTAAGGATGCCTGAATTTCACGACAAGTCACATGACTATCTTACTTTATCAGTTCGCGCACGGCATCGACGTTTGCTGGCACCACAACCGATTTTGGACGACCTTCGATAGATTCACCTGCCAGCGAACTACGACCACGATTAAATTCATTGAACCAACGATATACAGTTGCTCTGTGTGGGGCTTCATCACCAAAAGTTAAAGTAAGTTGATCGACGCACTGTTGTTGTGATAATCCACGTCGGAAGTCGTAGAAAATCATAGCACGAAAATGTTCATGAGTTAATTCCATTTTTTGGCCGATAGGAAACTCAATGTAACAAAACAAATAGCGTCCGTATGACAAAACGTTTTAAGTACGTATGCCGTCAAAAATGTCAAAACTTTATGTTGCAATTGTCAGATTGCACCTAGCAAACGCAGGGTTGCCAATTCGCAGTATATATCGAGCAAGCCTCGTAAAACGTCTTGTTTTAAAAGAGATTACCTGATAAGCGGCCCCCGATTAGAGTCCCTCAATACATTAAGTTAAGATCTGGCCACACATTATATTTCATTGTATGACATCACATGTCAACTATGATTAATGCTTTGATTAATTAAGAATTAGGTTAAGAATTTCTGTCAAAAGCTGATTTGACATTCTGTCAATTCCAGTTGATGTTAGTAGTTGCGATTAAAGAATAGCAGTTGATTGCAGAACAGGAACAAGTTGATAAGAGAACCGTATTTAGTACTTGAATTAACCAAACTGGCAATAATAAGTGAATAGATAATTGTAAATCTTAAGCAGATGCAAAAAATGGGTTATTGAAGTAGTATAAAACAGCACAAGAATTTTGTTAATATAATGGTAGTATGTGTAGTATGCATGATCATGATCAATGCTCGATGACAGAATTGTTAACATCGATATTTAATTTAAGTGAATTGTTTTTTTGATTTAAATTCTACACAATATAAATTAGCAATCAATGTGAAGTCTTTATTAATACAGTCCAATTTATGTATAATTATATGAATCAGAAGTACGGGTACACTTACTAGTAAGGAATTTATGCAGCAGTTTGAGACTACCATGTATAAAAAGTAGCTTTTTATTGTGCATACCCTGCGATCGAGTCTTAATTAATGAAGTAATGGTTGATGGTTGTAATCACTTAAATATTTAAATATAAATATACCAGACTTACAATAAAAACTTGTTTATATTTCAATAAAACATAGAAATATTGAAATACAAATTACTCTTATAAATGACCTAAACTGCAAGTAAAATAGTATGCATAGTAGTATCAGATGCAATTATCATATATTTCATTATAAGAATATCACCGCAAGAGGGAAGAAAAACAGCTCAATTTTGCAACTATAATGCCTTGGGCTATATAGTATACGAATCTTCAAAAATGTTGAGTATATTTAAAAACTAGCCTTAAATCTAGTGTTAATTTTCATACACAGCACTTAAAATACAAAATAAAATATTTTGATAAATATTTAGTTATGTGTCATGTGCAATTTACTACGAGTTCAATTCGTAAGCAGTCTAGTTCTTTACAAAACTAGATTTAAGCTCTAACCCGTAGAAAGTATTAGTTGTATTATATCTTCACAATACTTCAAGTATCTTCTCTTCCTTATTTCTTAATTAAACATGGCCAATCTCATCTGCTTACTGAAGCGCCCCTAAGGTCGGTCAGCCGGGCGTATGCCCGGTAGGGTGGAACATTTACATATAGAGATTTAAAAAAAAATTTTTCAGTTGACTGGGGTTTTAAAAGTTGCTAAATAGCGAGGAAGTAACATGCTCAAAAATAAATTCGAAAAAATAATTCTCTCATGTTGCACACGTGATGTGACGTCACCAACTCAAAAATTGCTATGTGCAACATGCAAATATAGTGTAAGACTTGTTTTTTTTTCTTGTGAGGAGTTAATAGTAAACAGTAAGGTTTAAAACCTCAGGTATCCTAAATTTAAAAAAATTGAGAAAAAATTTTTTATTTCAAAAACAAGAAAAAACTATTTTCATACAACGGAAATTATAAAAATACTTTATTGAGTACGGTAATCAGATTTGGTTTCAAAAGAAGGCATTATTGTCCTAGATTTTAGTGTTGCTTTAATGAAACCATCCCGCGATTCTTCACCGCAAACAGCAGCAGATGCTTCTGTAACAAGCTTTACATTTCGCTCGACCGCTTGGGAGTGACAAGGGTATGGAGCAAACTTTACCTCAGGAACTACCTTCAATTTTAGCACATCTTCAAAATTATGAATATGAAATGTTAGAGGTGGTTCGGTCAATTTTTCGACATTCCACGAGACGAGATCCACATAATCTTGAGCTTCAAAATTGAAGTTTGGTATTACAAATAACCGAATTTTTTCTGAACTTTGCCTTTTTGATGACTTTATTTTTAGTATCCGCCTACATGCCAGTTCCCTTATAAAATTGTCTTTCATCCGAAAGCATGGCAATCAAACTGTTCTCGGGGTGGCCAAAGTATCCATTTCTTTGGATGACGGGATCTATTATCTTCCTTAGCTCTTCACTAAGGTAACGAGATAAGCTAATAATTTGAAATAAATGTCTTGTTCCATTTGTACATGAAGGGTTTAACTTGATACTAAACCAAACCGGGGCGTACACTTTCATTATAAACTTAGCCAGAGTCATTAAAGTGTCAGTAGGCTCGTTAGTAGCAACATACAGTCTTAAAATTCGATTTGCGGTTGTTAACCATCGGGCGTGAGACATTCTTCCCGGATTTCTTTGAGCCAAATCTGCTGGACAATTACCCACAGAAATACCACGGCACATTGGCCATAGATATTTCTGGTCGGTGCTAAGGTCTGATTGATCTATAGTCCCCGGTATACTCGTCTCCATTCTGGCAAACATCACAATCGGCAGTTTTTCACAATCTCCCAATTTCTTTCCAAGCGCATTATCGGAGCAGTAACTGGAAGTAATACTATTACATCTGTGGCTCCAGAAAGAGCAATGGATCAGGAGTCTTCTGCTAGTTTAAATAATAGTGATGTAATTAAACGTTCCGGTTTACTATTTTCAAACAATAACAATTGTACGATTAATCTGTATTTAGATAAATAAATAAATTCATTCGTGTTATCATTATCCAAATTTCTAACTACATTTATTGTTACCAAGGCAACTTTAAAGCGCTAGGGCTTTAAAGGCCCGTTTATGCACGCTTTTGCGTGTTTTAATCAGCGATTATGATGCAGGTATAATAAAAAAGTAATTTACATTAAAAGGTCTATAATATTTAATTATGTAATAATAATGAATATGATATCGACAATTTATTGTTAAACGTATAATACAAATATTGTCAGGTTAAGATATTAATAAAACTTGTGAAACTTTAACTAATCTTTGTATTTATATTATATTTCATGTATAATACAAAATTCAACTCAACACCTTTTTATTATAATATATATAGTTAAATAACATAATCTAATCATAATAATAATGATTCCTATGTACAACTGCGGCTAAGAAAATGGAAACACCAGCATTAATCAAGTTGACACCTTTTTTATAATTTTAAGCTTCAAGTGGGTTTTACTACTATTAAATAATTATTTAAATTATTTAAATGTCGGAAGTTTTGATTTTCACTAAATATATCCATTTACGATAGCAAACAATTGGTGTTTCTGTTATTTTGGTAGCGGTAGTACAAAATATAGTGCAATAAAATGTAAGAAGTTAGAGCGATGCGATTATAGAGTAACGATTACAGCTTTTAAGAAAATTTTTAAAAATTATTTCTACAAAGGTAACTGCGCTGCGAAAACAGATAATTTTTGCAAATGATGTACCCAAGATATATATAACATATGGTATGTCAATTCGTCGTCATTTTGTCAACCAATTTTAACACGAGCTAAATTTCTGATAGATGGCGCGACGTGCGCAAGCATGATTGTCATTCTACAGCAACATAACCTGTAATAATGAATATTTGCTTTTGGCGTATTTTTCGTAATACAAATTAAATAAACTTTTTCATGATGATAGAGGTACAAGATTCTTTAGCACTATTAAAATGCTAAATTGTGACTCTTCTTTATTTAAAACATCTTTGGTAATAAAACTAAATTGAAATTTTATTTTTTACAGCAAACTAAGGTAACATCTTTTTTTATTTTCATTTAACTTAAATAATAAGAATACAAATTGACCTATGCAAACATTTCTTTTGAGAATTGTAATCAAATTCATCAATTATCTTGTAATATTTTACGGAAAGCAGATACACTGCAAGCATGGATTGATGCAACAAGAGTTTTATTACCTTGTGTGCCACTATAAAAAAATCTATAAGCGAAATTCAAACAGACGCTCTAAAGATTTCAAGTATTAAAAAAGAGTAGGTATAAGTCGAATTATATATACTTAATGCTTAAACATGTTTTTAATTATATGCATTAAGCAGGTTAAGTAAAACTGTTACTGGTAATTAATAGCAATAAAGCACACATCTCAGCATAATTTTTATAGCAGCAAGAAGCTAAATATCAATATAAACATGGTCCACATGTGAAAGGGACAAAAATATTAAATACAACAGCAGAACACAGACTTTTGTACTGAAAAGCAATAGTTTTTTGACTTGATAACAATTATATTATAGTGCATCTAACTCTGTAACAAACAAGATCAATTACAGCAAAACTATCCATGAAATATTTATATTTAAAAAATTTAATTACAAACATTTATAAAATAACAAATAACAAGACCATCGATGATGACAACAACGAAGTCAATGATATACCAGACCAATTGTGGTCTGGCAAGGAAAGTGAAGTCGACATCGATCACTATTACAATAAAATCTAAACATAAATGTAATGTACGTAAAGATTGGTTTGACCCTGTAGTACAGACATATTCATATTTTGGAAACAAAATTCTTTCCGGTAACCAAATTTTGAAGTTATTTTAAGAACCACAGTCACTTTCATGAGAATCCATACAAGACCTACCATGCAATGTCCCTGAAAATATAAGAGGTTTAGATTAAAGCGATTTCATTTTATGATAAATTTAAAAATTACATTTTGACAACTGATTTTCTAAATACCTTATATTGTGATTGAGAAATACATAACGGCCCTCGCTCCATTACCATTAGCCACATACAGAAAGGTAGAATCCCTAAAAAGAGCAATTTTAATAGAACAATTAAACATCAAACTATTTACTGGTAAAATTTATCACATGATACGAATGGCGTTTTGCTATCGAAAACAAACCAGAAAAATTAGTTTAGAAATAAGTGTTCATTTATACTTACCTGTATATTTGAGAACGCGCTATTTTTTATTAATTCTGGCTTGTTAATTATAATAAACAGAAACAAAGCTGCATAAGAAACATCAATTAAATTCTCGAATGACAATAATAAAAATATAAATTTTATTATTATTAAAAAAGCTTAATAAATTTTGAAGGTTAACAGATGTGGTTTGGTTTGACACTCACGTTTCACTGTAGCGGCATCTAGCGGATACTTTCGAACTAATGATCTCGTTTCAATTTTGGGTGACTATTTCACTCAATGTTATACGAACCAATAAAAATTTATCCTGTGAACGAAATTCTCTCTATTCCGGCGACTATTTTTTGTTTATAAAATTTTCCGAACTTGTTCTACCAATGAAAACGTTCAAATAAGCAACCTACCCTTTATTTCACCGACAATTTTTTTGCTATAGTAACGATCCTACAAAAATAGTATACACAAACTGTACGTTTCATTGAAATAAATGTTAAATATTTTTATTCTTTGTGTTGTTTATTCGCGAAATAGTAATAACGAATAACATATGTGGTAAAATTTTGTCTTGGCAAAATTTTCTTTTTGATTTACTCGTGTTTGTTGCCAATTCATCTCGTGACATTGATCAAAAACCACTCGACTGACGTCTCGTGGTTTTTAGTGACAATGTCACTCGAGAAATTGCTATGCAACAAACGCTCGTAACAATAAGAAAATTTTGCCGACAAAATTTTACCACTTATGGTATTATATATGACAATCCAACTAGAAAATTTTTAACCAATCAAATTACAGAATTTTTCAAAACCACTTGTCAAAATGAAATGTCAAATTTAATTAAATTAATATTAACTACACACGCTAAATAAAAATTTGCTCGGTGGATTGTCAAGCCGAATACAACTCGTGGTCTAATTTTTTCTTGCAAAATTTATCGTTTAAGACATTCGTAGCTTTTGCTTTTGGAAAATTACACTCGTCTCCTGCGTCGACTCGTGTAATTTTCGTTGCAAAGCTACTCATATCTGAAACGACAAATTTTGTCGGAAAAAATCAGACCACTTGTAATATTATATATGAAAAATTTATCATGGCAAGCATAGGGGAGTTGACCTACCAGTGTTTTATATATCTTGGATGTACCTTAAACTAGTGTATTCTATAAATAATAATCTAATCAATATAATGTGTGGAATAAACTGAATCGTGCAAGAACTGCTCGTTCAAGTATTTCAGTAAAGCATAACAAAAACAACTCGAAGCTAGTTAACCGTTCGGTAGTAGACGAAACCGTGGTTTGTAATGTGCCAAAACATTCAGCAGAATCAATGATAATCTTTGAAGTGAAAAATAATTTCGTCACAGATCTGCTATTTCAGGATGATGTTATTAGACTATTACCAGCGACAACTGCAGAGTCGCTTCAGTTTCCAGTTTCCTCCACTACGTCTACAGCTTTTTACAATGGACCAATATATCGCACGTCACCATGGCCTGTGACATCTTCTATCATATCCGTAAACTACTTACAGACAACACCACAAAGCCCACTTCATATGTCACTCACTATGAATGTGTAGAAAACCCATACCGGCGACAGGAGTTGCTCAAGTTTTTCATCGGCTTAGATTATACAGTCCTATGAGCAATAGAAACTGTAGGAACGGTATGTATCGAAGCGGTCTGTTCACCGAAGATGCTTTTCGAGCCAACAAATCTCAAGGAAAAGGAGTTAATGTCAAAGCGAAACTTTGGTTTCTGGCTTAAGAATTTCTACGAGTCATCTTAGTCTAAACCATTGAACTTTGATGGAAATGCTACAAACATTACTTAATATAAAATGCTTTTGGGAAACTTATCATCTCATCTCCGACCGAGTAGTCGAAGATCTACGAGAAATGCCTCTGCAATGTTATTAATAATGATGCGTCACCCACATACCCAAGAATTCTTAGCACATCTATTTTTTGTCACTCAGCAAATTGTCTTCGATGCTATTCCATTCTGTCTTCAGAACCCGAGGAGCACTTCCTACCAAATAATCTTGGCTATGGGCATATTACAAGGACACAAGCGCTTGAACAGCATTCACGCAGATTGATAAAAATAGTTTTGCAGTTAGAGGAAGATAATCTCAGGTATTGACTGCTGATTGCGTATATTTATATCTATTAGATGCCATCATTCTTTCCATTGCAGAGGAAAACTCCTGCTGTATTCTGGATACATTCTTGTATCATATCTTGCTATGCAGGCGCAAAGAATAACGATACTGTCTCAATTAGTGACAAGAATTCTGAGTTGTTATTGTTTATGGAAGAGGGTGATGTCTTCATTGTCTTCATCTTCGATCAAGGTCTTCGTGATGTATTAAACGCAACGAAGCAAAACAATCTTCAAGTGTTTATGCCTTCACTACTAAGTAATAAGCGAAGTATGTTTACATGTGACGAAGGTACTAGTACCTTCTTGGTATAGCATGTCCAGTTCTGAATAAGTACTGTCTTCTGTTAATTAGGTACCGATTAAGAATTTCCATCTATCATTGTGCACAAAAATTGGAACACTGTAAATAACAATCTCTTCAAACAAGAGATAGAAAAGCATTTCATCTAAGAACTGCTACGTAGAGAGCCACAGCAAACGATTTTATTGCATTTTCGAAACTATCATAGGAACCTCTGGCGTTTGACCCTTGAACGTTACCAGCAATCCCCATATTAGCAATCAATACAATAAGCAGTACATTTCTGGCACCTAGAATATGGTATTTTGTACATACTGAGAAAGATGATATTTTTCGTGGGAAGATTAATGCACAGTTTTCAAGATAGTCAAGTCATAATCTAAAGATTAAGTAACTTACAGGAGTAGATGTTGTAGATGGCATTTCCGGGTATTACTATTAGTGCGGTGTTGGAAAGCGCATGCTTGAACAACTCGACTTTCAACGATATTGCTATGATTATACAACTCATAATAAAATTAGCCAATAGTAGTTGCGAATTATCCTAGTTACCACATATAGATAAGTGAATATACGCTTCACGACGTTGTATAATCGTTTCGGTATTTCCAAGCCTGCAACACTATTGGTTCAAGCAATCGTTGTCAGAGTAACAATTATTTTGAAGTCATCGACATACCTGTGCATGCAATAAATTAAATTAATCTGTCAAAAAAGCATCGCTTTTGAAAGCAAAAATAATAGTTGATTCTAAATTTTATTTGTTATATAATCGTATCGAATACCACTAGAGCAACCGAAAATAATCTTATACCTACCTCGCGACACGACGTATTCCTTAAAACACCACTCCAGCTACGCTGTCGTGGTGTTTCGCAGAATACGTCTCGTCGCTCGGTAGGTATAATCGATTATTTTCGTTTGCTCTCGTGGTATTAAAACTGAAAATCGTACGACACTCAGCAGTGACCAATAAAAAAACCAGCTCAGGAGCCGTTACCATGGCAACTAAAAAATTTTTTGGAAATTTTTTGTAGGTAGACCAACCTAACTGAAATTAATAAGTGGAAATTTTTCTGTCAAAAATGTCAAATTTATTTAAACTATACAACTGAACAAATTACAAAAAACTAGAACAAATCAATTGAAATTAAATACACAACTATTGTAATAAACGTTTCCTGTCAATTTTAATTTTAGATACCACGGCTAACTATGTTATGTTACAACTTGACAGTGATAATCAAAATTTAAAATGGGTAGAAATGGTTTGTGTCGTCACGATTTTCTTTCCGAATATATCCTCGTGCATTGATTATGCCTGGAAATTTTACTTTCGTGCATTTCTGCAACTAATTGCACTCCACTTCGTGTCGTGCAATTATGACGTTGCATATTCTACTCCTTTCAGATATTATTTGACTCTATAACTTATTTTCTTAAACATATGACACCCATCTTTTTTGACGCGTGGCCTTCGTGTACCTTCTAATGTAGAACTATCTATTTTTGTAAAATATCTTGCTAATACTAGCTGTTTTGCTCATACCAGATAATAATAATAATTTTATTAAGAAAGAAAATTTCAGTACAAATAAAAGAATAATGTTAATTGTCAATGTTAATTTTATGTAAATAAATTAATTTATGTAATTAGAAATGTAAATGTTTAAATAATAAGATAAAATATTATAAATCATCAATATTTAATCTAATAATAATAATAATTATTTAATTAGTAATAATAATAACTTAAATGTATTGTTCTTTAATTATACAATAATATTATTAGTTCTCTATGAGAAGAGAATAATAATATCACATTACCAAATAACTGACTTTCCCAGAACAGAATATGTGAAAAAAATGAAAACTATAGAAAAATTATATACCTATAAGTAAATTCTTTATAAATCTAAATCAACAAATATAATATCAGTAGATTAGTATTAGTTAATAAAGAGTTCTGTTGCATATGCTTGGCTTGTGTGCTAACAGTTCTTCAGTTAAATCTATAATTTAATCATGAATGCTCTTACATGTGTATAAACTAACAAAAACGGTGCTGCGCATGTATTATATAGATTCTTATATATTATATAGATCAGTAGTAAATGAATATGAATAACAAAAACTATAATTTTGATTTATTTTATATTAATAACACTAGATACTGCGACAGATCACTCTTCAGCATAAATGTATGCAATTCTTTCTTAAACTTATTTACATTTTTTATTTCAATAAGAGATCGAGGTAACAGATTATAGAAGCGGGGTGCTAAGAAATCGTAATATCTAGTTCGTATTGTTTTTTGTGCTTTTATGGTTGTAACTGAGTGTTTTGTCACAGCTCTAGTACTATAATTATAATTATGGCCAACGAAATTTGACTTCTGTATCCGACAGTGGTAAGTACAAATCGCTGTTTTTATATATAATTTTCTAATGTCACAGATCTGTGCTTCTTTATATAAAAGTTCGGACGGATATCTAGTAGGTTTTGATAACATGATCTTTAAGATTTGTTTCTGTGCAATTTCAAGAGGCTTTAGCGTGGTCTCAAGAACTCCCCCCCATCCAATTATACCATAATGTATAACTGATTGGACGAGAGAATAATAAATTATTTTTAAACTCCGAAAATCTAAATACTGCCTAATTTTTTTTTGAATAGATAGTAAAGTTTTCGAATTTTTTCTGTTGTTTTGGTAATTTGTGTGTTCCACTTCATGTGAGAGTCCACATGAATTCCCAAATACTTTATACATCCCACTAGTTCTATATGTAAATGGGTTCTATTTATTTTTATTTTCTTAAACTCAGGCAAGTTATTTTTATATGAGACAAATGGTACAATTTTAGTTTTATCTAAGTTCAACGTAAGAAGGTTCATTTTAAGCCATTTCATTATTTTTGACATTTCCAAACTTATTTTATCATAGACTTCCTCCCAAGAATTTCCATTAACATATAAAACAGTATCGTCTGCATAAGATATCATTTCTCTCTCTCCGTTTATTTTCAATAGATCATTTATATAAATTAAGAATACTACAGGGCCTAACACGCTTCCCTGAGGCACACCATAACCACATTTTTTCATATCGCTACAAACATCTGTAATTTTTACACATTGCTGTCTATTTTCTAAGTATGATCTAAAGAGATTATTTCCTATACCCCTTATCCCCATTTTATCTAATTTTTGCAGCAAGATTTCATGACTGACTGTATCGAATGCCTTAGCTAAGTCTAAAAAAACTGCCGCTGAATATTTTGATGTATTAAGGTTTTCATATATTTTTGATGTTAATAATTCTATAGCATTTTGTGTACTCATACGTTCCCGAAATCCAAATTGATTTGATGCTAATAAGTTATTTTTTTCCAAATAGTATAATAATCTTTTCTTTATAACTTTTTCTATAATTTTTGAAACATTAGATAATAGCGAGATAGGGCGATAGTTCTTTATTTGATCTTATTTTCCAACTTTGTGTATAGGAACAACTTTTGCTTTTTGTAGAATAGTTGGGAATATACCAGAATTTAGAATTAGGTTACATATGTGAAGTAAGGGCTTTGCTATATATATCTTTATATCTTTTAAATTTTTAGAAGTTAAGTTGTCCAACCCTGAAGCATAAGAATTTTTGAGGGAATCAATAAAATTTATAATTTCATTTGTATCTGCTACAGGCAGAAGAAATAATGAATTGCAATTTGGCAAATTAATTCGTGCTTCATATTGCAACTGGCTTGCACTATTAGTAACTAATGCTTCCGCCATCAATTTTCCTATATTGCAATAATATTTATTAAATTTATTTGCTATTTCTTGGCAATTTTTTATATAGGTTCTTCCATCATCTAAAGTTATGCATTTGATTACTGAATTTGAATTACTTTCGTTCACACATTGTCTTACTGTTTTCCACAGATGCTTAGGATCGTTAGGCTTTTCCATAAGTTTATTTTTATAGTAATTTATTTTTGTATTTCGTATACAGGTGGTAAGAATATTACGATACGTATTATAGTAGAGTTTAAGTATAACATTTTGACTATCATTCATAACCTGCTTTTTAAGCTGATCTCTAATATTTATAGAATTAATAAGACCATGTGTAATCCAGGATTTACGTTTTTTGAACTTACTTTTCACAATTTTTGTATAGGAAGAATTTTGTTTTAATTTAATTAAAGTGTTTATAAAAGCAATAGTTGCAGTTTGTGGGTCAGTTTCAGACAAAACATGATTCCACGACGTTTCTTTAACTAAATCATAAAAAAGTCGTTCATTAAGCACGCTAAATCTATGATCTGTTTTGCTTGCAATATTTTCTACAGATCTCAAACCTCTCAAAGTCACAAAAACTGGATAATGATCTGTGATATCCGTTCGTAAAATAAAACTTTTACAATTATCTGAATTGAAATTGATTTTTGACTTTAAAAATATATGATCCAAACATGATTTACTGTTACCTACCACTCTCGTATACTTGTTAATAATAGATTTAAACCCGTATTCATACAAACAATTTAAATATGAATTCGTAATTTTATCCGATGTTAAGATATCAATGTTAATATCTCCAATAAATATATTTATATCTAATCTACAAGTAACTAAATAATCGGGTAGTTCATTTACAAAATTTTCAAGATTTATATCATGACATCTATATACAGCACTTATTCCAATCTTCTTATTAAATTTATCATATTCGATCCTCAATACGGACGTTTGCATAGCTTTTATAATACTAACAGTTGCATTTAGAGATTTTTTTACGAATGCAATTACACCGTCATTTCTATTAACCGATGCAAAGTTAGAATAAGTGATGTATCCTGCGACACTAAAATGTTTTATATTAACGTCTTTGAACGTTTCAGATAAAACTATGATATCAAACAATTCCAATCCTACCGTTTCTAATAAAATTAATAATTCATCAAAATTTTTCATAATACTGCGTATATTTAAATGCATTATAGCTATATCATTTACTTCTAAACTACGTTTGCAGATAATTTTATCATCAATTACACATGTTTCAAAATTATTATAATTATTTAATTCTTTCATAAAATAGTAATTAGCCATTATATACAATTATTAACAGTTACAATATATTTAAAATTACTTAAAAAATTGAAGCTAAGATTTACAATTCATTTTCACTTACGATGCGTTTAATTGATTCATTATCGGATCTACGTACCAGAAGCTTTGAATTTTTAAACCAAACATATTTGTATTTCTTTATCCCATCTGGACACGTTTTCTTTTTAGCCGCATCTAAAAGGTGTTTATAATATGAGGTCAGGTGCTCATTTACAAAAATTGGTGCCATCGCCAGTGCAGGGTATAAATCTTTGGTTGTTGGCTTCCTAGTTTTTGATTTTTCAAGAAATTCATCTCTGGTTTGTCTATTTGTAAATTGTACGACAATTGGTTTTTTATTATTTCCATTTTTTGAATTTACGCGATGTGCAGCTTGTAAATCATTTTTTTCTATTCTTAATCCTATCACTTTTCCTAGATTAATTATTAAATCTCTTACATTTTCGTTTGCGCTATCCGGGATACCATTTATCAAAAGATTGTGATTGCGATTATATTGTCTGTCCTCTTCTTGAGAAATTTTTAGTTCAGTGATTTCTTTATCTAGCTTATTGCATTTTTCTATAAGTTCCTGGTTATTTCTCTTTAGTTGTTTATTTTCTTCTTTTGTTGTATTAATTTGTTTCACGAACTCATCAAATTGTGAACTGTAAAAGTCCATCGCTTGTTGAAATTGGTTTATTTTGTTAATTACTTCTTCATTTTCTTCTTTAATAATTTTTCTAACCAGTTCCCCAATTTTATTTAAGTGCTTATCCGTGAACAGTTCCTTATCTTTTTCTTGTTCCTGATCCATTATTATTTTACAAGTAAAACATCTCCAAGATAATTTTCCTTCTTTGGAATTTGTTTTCCATTTACTTTCCCTCACACCTGCACATACATAATGTAATCCACTTTTGCAATCGTAACAATAAATAAAATCATTGTTATCTTCTGGCAGGTTTTCTTTACATTTTTCACATTTCATATTGCCCGTTCAATTTAATTATAAAACTCGAATAATATCGATAAATATTTCAGCTTTACTAAAAAATAATATAGTTATTAGCGCAGCCCATAAAACACGTCTTTCACTCACGAGTCCTCATGCGAGTATAAGATCTGTAAACACATTGTATAAGCTTTATGGAGCTATGTAAAAGTCGGTAATACATACATTCATTTAATCATTCAGTTTACAATTCACCGGTTTAGATGTGATAGTTCTGTAAGATCTTGTAATACTGTGCTAATTAAATGCAAAGCAATTAAACTTTTCGTCGGTCACCGCAAAGCTGGTGTTTATTAAAATACTAGAATAACCTTACACAATATAACCTTAAACACGACTTTCCAAACAATATCTGAGTAACAACTGTCAAACGCTTAATGACAGAAAGTGACATCAGTAAATCAGAATACAAAAAACAGTAGACCATGAAAACGCATTCCACCAATCAGGCGGCTTCATCATTGAGACCAGGCCTTTAGAGTATAAGACTTTTAGTACTCTAGAATATTTAAATCCAAAGCACACTCTTAAAGAAAATGTAGACAACAGCGCGTCTCTCTTAAAGTAATTTATCGCTACTGTGGAATACAAAGATCCATTGAATTCAGCAGATGGGTTAGCAAGCCCCCAGAGAATACTTGTGCAAAACATGAACACTTACATTTTATTCTAGCGTCCGCCGTAGCGCGTCGAATTAGTCCTTTTCTAAAACATGTTTTGTGCACTCTCTAACTCGCACGGCCAAGAAGGGTGGACTATGACGGCACGGCGGATGGAAAGCTGACCATCAAGAGAGTCTTTTAGCAAAGTATAAAGAATTGTTTATTTTCGTAACGTCCGTAGTTGCGCGTCGAATTAGTCCTATCCTAAAGCATGTCTTTCACACTCTCTAACTCACACGGCCAAGAAAGGTAGACTATGACGGCACGACGGATGGAAAGCTGACCATCAAGAGAGTCTTTTAGCAAAGTATAAAAAATTGTTTATTTTCCTAACGTCCGTAGTTGCGCGTCGAATTAGTCCTTTTCTAAAACATGTCTTTCGCACTCGCTCGGCCAATAAGGATAGACTGTGACAACTTGGCAAATAAAGAGTTGTGTATCAGGCCAGTCTTTGTTTAAGATATGAAAGTGGCACTATTGGGTATTGATGATGGTTGGTTGCTACAAATGATAATAGGCTTATCCGGTAATGACCTTTTACACAAAACTGAAAAAAATTCTTATTAATTATCTATTTAGAGATTTATATTATAAATAACTTAACTTTATAATTTTTTAAGTATAAAAAATATTTTAACTTATTTGTTTATAATTATTCTTTTATATTGGTATCTTGTAATATTAATATTGATTAAAGTTCATTTTATTACAAACTCACGGTTTATAATTTTAATTGTATTAATTTTGGCCATAATCATTTGCCATCACTACATTTTAAAAGTGAAGCGAACTTCTACCATCTGTACACCCATTTCCATCCAGTTGCTTGCTTCCATTTACATCAAGATGAACATAAAATGTCAACATGAAGATTTTAGATCGATAATTGTATTAATCGAAATCCATACAAAATATAGTTATATAATTGAATCCAATACCAGATATTATTTATTCCAAGGTTCCAATAATTTCCATTCATTCTTTCCATCCATTTCTTTTATATACCTTTTCAAGAAACAATTGAATTTTTAACAAAAACAATGAAATATGGCTTTTATAAATTTCCACTATCCCTAATTTATTTTACAAACTTATATTTACAGAAAAACTATGTAATCTATCTTTAGATCACAAAATTACGAATCTGGGATATATAATATTTGGCATAAATAATAGAGTATTATTCTAAATTCTGTTGTTGATGAAACAACATTGCATTAAACTAAATTACTAACATAACTTTATAAAAAAGCAATTTTCTAATGTTCCTTGTTTATAAAACTATATATTACACCTTTTATAATCTCATTTGAATATGTTTATGTTTAAATTGTCTTAGTGTGCATGTTAGTCCTAAATTGAGTAATTTTATTTACATTAAGAAAATGTTTTTTCCCATTTATTTCAAAAAGTGAGGTTATGTCACTCATAGAACGGGACTTTCAAAATTTACAGGAAATCTACCTGCTAAATATTTTAATACGGGTTATATCTTCCTAAAATGATTGAAAATCATAGCAATAGGTTACTATATTTTTAACTATAATATTCTCGTTTTTATTTTTCATTATAAGATTGCATGTCGGTATTCATTATGAAAATTCAGATGCAAAGTTAATAATTACATATTTTAAAATTATATAAAACCACCTAGACTTTGTAAAATATAAACACGCTTTCAAAAAAATAGTAAAACAAAACTAATGTAAATTATTTTATATGAGAATCTATTTTTTACATTACATATTTAGAATTGACACTTACATTTTAAAAGTAAACTAAAAGTAAAACTTCCATTACGAAGTAAATTTTAAATATTACATTTTTTTAATAACTTATATCCTTCAAAATATTTTGAGCTTAATTTGATTACAAAAATTAAAGCGTGATGGATTAACTGTTGGGCAAACATGTAAATTTTAGAAATACAAACTGGCAAGCCGTTTATCTCATGTTGCTATGAATATTAAATCGCTTATCTATGTATTTTAGAATTAAGTTAGTTGGGTTTCTCCCGATGGTATGTTAACATTTAAATACGAAATTAAATTCGAGAGAACGGGTATAGATTGAAGAGGTAGGAAATAAAACTAACATATGCTTTAGAAAGTTGTTTAATATCCCACTTAATGTTTTAATGCTCGATTAAAGGAAAATGAGATTATTTATTAAAAGTAATACATTATAACAAGTAACTTATTATATTTTAATATGCATTTAATATTGATATTTTAGTTTCCAGGTTCTGTTAACATTTTTATTTAATTTAAGAAAAGCTTGTTCAGAACTTATTGTTAGTAACGTGATGTGGTTGCGAGTACCAATTGTGGAGCCTTGTATACACAATACACATACATACACACGTATGAGAAAAACTACTAATACTCTCGGTAAAGATAATGTATTTAGAAAATAGTGACTGTAAAAATGGCTACTCGAGTTAAGCTTTCTAAATTACTATGTGTATAAGTGCGCTTTATATAATAAGTATGTCGTAGGATGAAAAGCCAAGCTTTTCCGCATAAGAAGCCTGATGTCAAGCATTAGGTTTATGTAGTTTTTAGTGTTCTATTTTGTGTCGAGCTTTCGCAAGCATCTAACAGAATGGCTTAGTAAGTAAGTAAGCAAACTATGTGAAATAATAATTTACAAGCTAGAATGTTTATAATTTTTATTCTTTTGCTTTTTTAGATGCTTATTTTGAATCTTGCTATTTTGTAATGATATGAATAAAGTTTGAAAAGAAAAAATTGACGGAAATTGTCCTGATAAGATTTAAGGCATAACGGTTTACATTAAAATAACTAAAATTTTTCAGAAAGTCTGAAGGAGTTCAGAACATCAGCCCAGACAGCCACACTGCCATTCCCCTTACCGTCCAATGTCCTTTGAAAAATAAATTGACAAAGTCCTCACATGCGGTATACGATTAGATTACCAATGACTTATAGAACACCATAGAATTACCCAAGAAAGCCAAACCTACTAGCCTTATCACCCTAACACCCGTTGAAAGTAAAACTCACAAAGTTTCAGTATGTGGTATACCCATATTTTCATGACTTCAAAACAACTATGTACCTACCTTTTCTAACCTTCTAATCTCGTAGCCCACTAAGGACATTTTAAGAAAATCTCACAGTCCTCAACATTAGATTCCCCATGAGCTAAGAAATTCAAAAACACCACTCAAGACCCCTCAAGGCTGTCAGTGATATTAAACATTTTGTTAATGTATTATTTCAATTTAAAAAGCTAAAAAAATTTGTTCCAGAGAATGCTACAGCTCGTAAATTCTAGTTTCATCTTTAGATACTTACATTTAGTAGATTTTATAAAATCTGAAACTATACATTACTTGAGAAACCTCGTCAAGACATGAAAGTCAAAAGGATTGAAAGATTTCCCTATATACAACATTCGTTGTGTGATTACGATCCTTGGGATTTTCGTGAGTGATTATTTAAATAAACGCAACCAAACTTAACCAGTTGAAAATTTTAAGCCTACCACTACTCTCTCACAGCTTACCCTTTCTCTTCTGACATATCTTCCTCTCTGGATGACTCCTCCCCACCGGTTTATTCTACATTCATACATACGGAAATTCTACCTTACGAAATGATAAGAATAATATCAAAAATCGATCTTGTTTAAGAAATTCTTGAAAACGTCTATTAGTACATATTTCAAAAACGATATAAAAATAGTGTTGGCAAATTTCCGGAAATTTATTTTTGGTAACTTTCCATGGAAATATTTCCGGGAACTTATTGAAATGGCAAATTAAAAAAAAAGTTGATTCCCAAAGTGTGTTCCGTGCAACCCTGGGATTTCGTGGAAATATTTTGGGGTTCCGCGGAACCAGTTGTAACTCCTGTAATATAACAAAAG
Organism: Agrypnus murinus; assembly: GCA_929113105.1. Lineage (NCBI taxonomy): Eukaryota > Metazoa > Arthropoda > Insecta > Coleoptera > Elateridae > Agrypnus > Agrypnus murinus. The sequence goes on along the minus strand of OV816024.1, from coordinate 216,430,225 downwards.
GATACTACTTGCAAAGCTTTAAACTTTCCTACAATAACGGCGTAATAACTATATTATTTTTTGTGCCTTTTGTTACCACATATTTATGTGAAATACAAAAACAAAATATCGCAATAAACTGGATGCTCTTGCGTATCAAAATAAATGTTTTAAATTTATTTATTTGAAAATATAAAACTTAATGAAATACAGATATTAAGTAGTGTCGACTAAATATACATAACGAGAGCTTTCAATATAAAAAAAGATTCACGCAAATTTCAAAGAGAACCCTCAAATGAACTGGAAAAAAAATCAGTTTTGTGTTTTAAATATATAGATAAGCGGGGGTAGTTATGAAATTCGCCACCGTGCAAAGTGAGATGGCGCCCCAAGTGAATGTCCAATCCGTGCATCTCATATTAAACATTTCATATTTATTTAAATTAAAAATATAAACATTAAAATATTGTAGAATTGAAATAGTGTTTATTGATCTACACGGCGAAAGCTTCAATATAAAAAAAGAATGACGTAAATCGGCTCAGTGGAACTCTCAAACGAACTGGAACGAAAATAAGTTTTGTGTTTTAAATATATAGATATAATATAGTGCAAACCTTGTTTTTGAAGTGAATGGAGACAGTACGTAGTATTGATTGATTTTGAAATGCTACTCTTTAATGTACACTTTCCAACAAAAAAAGCATGTGTAATTTATACCTAATATTTCATATCGGCTGTATTTGAGTTGCATTCACGGTTTGCTGTTGACAAATTTAACCAATAAATGAAACAGTTAGAAATTTTATTGATCAGGCAGAGTGATTACAGTCTCTTCGTTGCATTTCTTTATGTTTGATAATGAAGCGTGTGCTGCGTAGGTACTCAGAAGAATAGTGTTCTAGCGGTGGTGGGATTCTTAGGTGTCCCATGGTCAGTAAAGGCTAACAACGCGTCCCAAAAGCGCACAACTCGGGAAGTTGTGCCGATTTTGCGTGAAAAGCAATTTTCCACTAAAAACGCGTTTGTGGTTATTGGTCCTATTGTTATTTCCTACAATAGGAATCGAATTGCAATAGGTGGCCCTACCAAAAAAAAGGCATGTTTGGGCTTGGTATACTTCACTGTGCCGCCTATAGAAACGATATAATATTAACGAGTGTCGTGTTTTCGGTTATGTTACTACTTACTACTATGCAAGTGGTTCGAAAAAAGTTTTTTCCGGAAACGCTATAGCGCGCAAAGGTTGCCTCCGGCATAGAGAAGTAAAATGACGTAAACAAAAAAGAAATCAGTTGATATCGTCCGAATCCCCATCGAGGCTAAAAATTAGAAAAATTGACAAAATTTGACAATTTACCTATATTTTTTAAATATTAAAATAGATAGAAGCGAAACGCTATAGTTTTTTGCATTTAGTTTAAAGTATTAAGTATTGTTACGTGTGTACGGACTCTTAAACGAAATATTCCATTTCTTTAGTGCGTATCATGTTGCCCTCTCCAAGGTACCTGTTGCTGCTTTACGTTCAACGGACGATTGATATATTAGCTCTCCGTGCGTGCGTTTGGTTCCGCTATCTTCAGTTTGAAGCTTCCTTATGGAATTTGTATGGACCTCGTTCGTAACTTATTCTTTTGAATAACCGCTTTAGGCGGATTTGATTGCTGAGATTTCTTTTAAAGGTGTCCTCAATCTCAGGTGAGATTATTTTGATAATCAAATTTGTGGGTAGTTTGAGTTAAGACTCGTTTTTCTATTTCAGCCTTTTTCTTTTCCTTTTTTATATACAATACAATACAATATTTATTCAAGGCAATACGATACAATACAATATTCGTTAAGAACTACTGTCGAGTGGACTGGTTCCCTTCTTTCTTCCATACTGGATCCTGCAGCAACCAACACCGTTCATAATTTTTGGTGTATTAGCAGACTCGCTGATCCAATTAGTGCTGTTGTAATAGGTAAGATCTTTTCTTATTACATGTTAATTACTGTTGATATATTGATGATTACATCTGAAATATTAATTTAGTGTAATTTGTATAAATAAGTTGTTTCGGCGACGAATTCTCGTGTCAGTTACCGCCCGTATCTGCACGTGTTATCACTCAAGGTGAAATATTTTTGAATAGGGAACGCAAATCAGAAATTATCTTTTGGAAATTTATCTTCAAATAGTTTATTAACTTAAAGAATCAATGCTTAGTCGAATTAGTGTTTATAGACTAATGAACTAATTAATTATTTGAGGTTTATTACTATATTTATGAATTGTTATTGGTAGGATTATCTATTAGATATTATCATTTTTTTTTCTTTGCCTTTTGGGGTCATTAATTCAATTTTGTATATGTATTTACAACTGTTTTGATTTATTATTATCACGTTTATTTATTTTATGCAATTGTTAGGGGTACAGCAAGAATACTCTTTGTATTAAATCACCAAATGGGTTTATTGTAACAAAAGAGGCCTAAATCTAGATTTTTCTCCCTCTGAAATAATTTTTTTTGTCTTTCAATTAATCGTCGAAGTAACTTGCCGACTCCGAAATATTTAACCTTTTATTTTATTAGGGTCATATTATTTGGGGTTTAATTATATCCTGTTGGTTTTTATGTTTTGCATATTGCTGTATGAGATTATATCTTTATCTTTTCTCTTTTGCAATATAAACAGTGTTAAGCGTGAATTGAGTTTGTTTTACCCACCCCAAGCTCTATTATGTTGTTTAATTTTTCTTTATTTCAGCTTGAGCTATGCATAATTAGTTATATAAATAAATAGTAAGGGGAATAGCCGGGATCTCCCCTTACAGTATATAAATACGTTAAAAGACAACTGATATTTTAATATTTAACGGTCGCGAAATGCAATGAAAATGTAGGATTTTGTCAATTTCAATTGTTCAGCTCTTCGGCCGTTTTGTGGTTACAAAGCTACCCAGAACTTGCATGAGGAGGTGACTGCACGTCGAGTTCCATCCACACCCTACCCAACCAACCATCCATCCAATTAGAGTGTGATATTTACATATTTACATTATGTAACTTACATATTTACACTACGTATTTACATGAAGTTGTGTTATTTAGGCTATTTCGGTTATTTCACTGGGAATTATCCAAGATATTCAGACAATCAGGTCTTAGCAATTCGTTTTCTTTTACTCTTTTTTTCAATTTTTATAACTTTATAATCTGAATTGTGCGAAAAATCAGGCACAGTTGATCTTGATAAGAGCGTAGCTCTGATGAAGCCATCTCTTCCACTCTATCCGCACGCTTTACTGGAAGCTTCAGTGACAAGCTTAACGCCCCTCTCGACTGCTTGCTTATGGCAGTGGAACTTTTTGAAGTCCATAACTGGTTTAGAGTTTTTATTCAAAAATAATTTTATATCGTTATCAGTTGAATCTCGTAACAAAGGTAAAGGAGTCAGGATATTCTAAGCAGGCGCAATTTTCAATTTCAAGCCACACTTGAAGTTGGATTCATCCGGACAGTGAAAGTCTGCATGCTGGTCTAAGGTTGGAAAGGACTCCAACGGATGACCACGCAGATAGCTCCGGCTGGTGGATAGGCAACCTTGCTCCCACCAGTGTATGATGGTAGCTCTTACAAATGCATGTGACACGCTAGTTAAGCGTAACTCAATTCGTTTAACACTAAGGAGGCCGTGGTCATTAGACTTAACGCAGGAAGTATTAAACAAAATCTTAGAATCATGTTCTACATTAACCCTGGAGAACTTGGTCGGACGTGAATTCGCAAGAAATAACTTACCGGCCCAGGAGCCGGTTGCATCGATAGATCGATAGTAACACTAGTAAATTGAAAAGGCGGTCGTCTAAAAAGTATTCTGAATAACATGAACAAAATTAAGTTTTGAAATCTTGTACAGGGTGTCACATATGAAATGAGAAATAAGGATTGTGTAATTTCAGGTCTATTCAATTAATATATTTAAAATTTTACAACTTTATATTAAACTACAATAATTAGTAAATTACCTTAATTATTAAAGTACTGCGTCAGAAATGCCTTCTTATATAACTCGCAATATTGGCCAGACCATAGCCATCATTGTTCGGACAAGATTCGTATCTACTGATCTTAATTTTTGTTTAATATGGCGTTTCAGTTGATCTTGATTTTAAGCTTACCAGCCATTATCTATACTGCCCGAGACAATATAGCTTAAAAGCCTTCAATTGGCTGAACTTTGAGAACGTTAGGTGAGTTACAGTTAGTGATGGGCGACGGGAATATTCCCGGTTAGGAATATTCCCCGCCGGGAATTTATTTTGGGGATTTATAAAAATCCCCGATAAATTCCCGAAAAATGGAAATTTATTTTTTATACTCCAGTAAGTGAAACGCAAGTAAACACGCGTCAAAGCGTAATACAATTTTGCAAGCTAAGAACTGTTAGAAGCCATGGTAGCTCAGTGGCTATGGCACTTGACTACCAATCTTGAGGTCTTGGGTTCGAATTCCAGGAGTGACACATTGGAATTTTTAAAAATATCTAAGGCTTCCAGGTCAACTCAGCCTGTGAAAATGAGTACCTGGGAAATCATTTCCTGGGGTAATAACAGGCGGTCGGTGCGTAAAGCTAGTCATTTTACCACCCTTGAGTACCGAACGACTCGAATAATAGCAGCCTACCCTGCTATACCTGAATGGGCCTTTATGACCTGTAAAACACAGTACTATTATTATAAGACCTGCTAACAACACGTGGCCGGTTCTAGCGTTAATTTAACGTGTTTAATGTACATTTATCTTTGATGTGCATTGACGTGTGGAGAATTGAACTTTTTTTCGAACAATTTCTCTATGTTGGACCTTTTTTAAACTAAAATATAAAGTCCCGATAAAGTGGGAAGTTGGAGAATATTCCCAGATATATTTCCAGGAATATTCCCAAAAATAAATTCCGGGAATTTACCCACCACTAGTTACAGTTGTCAGGTACGTATCTTACATTATTGGCTTCGAACCATTCAAGAGTTGCTTTTGCACAGTGGAAACGAGCCATGTCGGATCAAAAAACATATTCATCATTGTTATGATATTCTTCTACAGATTTTAACAATTTAGGCATACACTCGTGTATGTCCACCTGAGAAGTTACGGCTACTGCTCATAATGTCATGATTAACAGCATCAATATTTTTTCTAGAATAATGGCCAGGCTAGACTACGACCTTCGGATTTACATTTCTGAATGGCACCTTGCAGTTGTAAATAATTCACGATTTTTTTCACAAGCATTAAAAGTGTCTATATATCGTAAAAACAGCAAATTCTTAGGCGCGGAAGTGACAAACAATGTATTTTCCTACTCTTGCGTTCAAAAAGCAATTTTATCCTCTCAAAAATTTGTTTGTTATAACTTATAACCCATTTAAAAAAAAACGCTAAAAATTTACCAACTAAATGTAAAAGTGACACATCAAACAAGCAATTAGATAACTAAATTCAATTATTTGACTTATGGAAATTCCTACAGGCATAGCTAACTTAATTTTCATTTCATATGTGACACCCGTTATTATTGATATTTTATTTTACAAATTAGTAGAAAATGATTTACATGCGTTGCTTTCCACTCATTCTTTTTTAATAAATATATTCAAATATATAGATCGTAACTAAATTTGATTGGTAGATAAACCGCAAACATAACATAATTTTATAGTTATAGTATCTACTTTTATTTATACCCTTGGGACAGAACATACAACATATATCCTTACATACCTATTTCTTGTTGGAAATAGCTATAAATTGGTATTGCTTCGATATTTTTAGATCGTATTTTCTGTAGTATCACTTTACTTTATATATTTAGTTATTTATTTCTAATTTATAGTTCTTGCCTTCACACTCTGCTAACATTATAGATAATATATTTCTCAAGGCTAAGTTTAATATTTATTGATTTCAATAAACTGCCTTATGGTTTTCTTTACTAGTGTTGAGGATAAGGAAAGTATAAACTTTATGATTTTCTTAAAAGTGGTATTTTTATATAAACACATAAAAAGTTTTTACGTAGTTAAACTTCTGAACGTTAACACTTAACCTTCCTGTAAAAGAGTATTTTATTACTTTTATTGTAGTTGTCAAAATATCCATATTTTTTTATTAAGTAGGATTTTCAGTAGGTACGAAATTAATCTAGGAATTTGTAATACCTACATAAGATATATGAGAATAGTAAAAGATTTTCAATTCCATATTTTATAATTTACTAAAGTGAACGTAATAACATTTGAACTCGTAAAGGAAAGTTTATGCCTTAATAATACTAAGAACGGTATAAAGTATGTATTGGAAATTTAAATTGAATTATCAGAAACAAACCTGTTTCTGAAAAGTTGCACTTGTGCATGGGATTTTTCTTTTTTTATTGCCAAATTAACTAGAAAATCGGGAAGAACTTTGCTGAATGGTTATTATTAGGTATAGGATTTGTATGCAATTAAAAATGCTGAAATATGCATGCACTTTAAAAACGTGAAATATGCACTTAAATATGCACTTAAAAATCATGAAATATGCGTTTATTAGAAATTTTTAATATATGCACTTTCATTATTAAAAACACACCTGTTTAGCGTTATTTACATTTTATTTACAGAAATTATTTTAATTCATCCTATGCAATAATTTAATTAATTATATTTTCTAAACATAGAGCATTACAGTTCACAATGACGTACATTTTTAAAGTTTCAAAAGTAAAGTGTTTTATATTTTGAGAAACTCCGTTCCACATCGCAAGACGTAATTGGGGCATACTTAAAATTGTTTAATTCTACAAGCGAATAATGTTTTAGCTAGTCTAAAATGTCTTGGCCAGATAATGTATCGTTTATGCTTTTAATTAAGTGAAAACCAGGATTTTTGTCTATAACGGATTTAAATTTTTGTTTTATAGTCAAAACCCTTGGCTCTTTTACTTTATTCAAAGAAACACCTAAAAATTTTACATGCTCAAGAGATTCATCTAATGAATTTCCCTGACTTTCTAATTTCTGAATTACTTTAGCTAAACGAACAAAATTTGTCAAAACAAACAATAATTCTGCCCTCACCTCCTTAGTATTAAAAGCATCCTGTGCGCTTTGTATGCATAGTGCATCGTGTTTATTAAGTTTATTTACAAATGCTTTAATAATATCAAAATAAGTTGCATAATATTCTGCTGCAGAAAGCCCAGTACCCCACCTTGTTATTACAGGCTCAGGTGGGAGAGGCACTTCTTGAGCAGTTTCCCTAAATATTTGTATTCGATATGGAGCTTTACAAACAATTTTCTTTACATCTGAAATTATAGAGTTTACGTTAGGATATATTTCCCGCACTTTTTCAACAACTCTATGCATTGCATGGGCAAGACAAGTTAAGTGGATCATTTTTGCGTACAGAACTTGTAAGCCTGCTCCAGCCTTCATCATGTACGGCGCCGCGTCGGTGACGAACAGGAGTACTTTGTTATACTGTATGCCGTCCGGCCACAAAATAGCCATCGAATAATTAAACAATTTTGCCACAGAACAATGATTGGTGCTCTTGAAAACGTCCATTGCTAATAGATAGGATTTGGGATTGTTCTCCGAATTTAAAACGCCAATTATAACGTTAGACACGTATCTGAAAACAAAAATTTGATTTTATTTTATGGAACTACATAAATTAGTCGGTTACAAACAATTAGCGCAAAACAGTTATTAAAAAAATATATTTTAATCAAGCAAAAATATTGTGATTAAATATGTAACTAACCAAATAGAAAATAAAACATCCTTAAATTGTTCTGCTTTCTTTAATTAGTTAAATTTTACTAACAAAACAAAGGAAATGAAGTTTCTACGCACCTTCCAGTAGTGTCAGTAGATTGGTCAATGGAAACCCATATGTAGTTATTCGCTACATGTTTTCTAATTGATTTTATGGTCGCTTCGTATAAACGAGGTAAATAATTTTTCCTGAGAGCAGACTCGTCGGGTATTGGCATTTTTGAAATTTCTTCCAGAAAATTACGAAATGCTGAGTGATTAATTTTACTTAACGGGATATCTGCAGCCACTAATGCACTACATAGTTTTTTATTAAATTCGATCGATTTGCTGGACTCACCGCGCGAATTATTAAGGTACCCCGGTAACAATGTTTGTTTTTTTGATTTCAGGGCAACACACTTTTGATGTCGAACCGTGTTCAGATGTTGTGTAACTTGAAAGCGTTTCGTGGCAGTCACTTTATCGTCGCACACTGTACAATACAACCTTATCGTCAGTTGTAAGAAACTGAATTCCTTAACATAACTTCGAAGTGTAACAGACACAGACCGTTTTTCTTTACCCATCTTTACACTCTAAAATTTCAAACTGAAATGCAGTTTGCAATTTCTGAACTGTCTTAATTGAAAGATTACAAGATTAGTAAACAAAAGTACAGGCAAATCTTTCTATCAACAGGAAGTTGTCAAAGGGTCTTTGGAATTTCCTAATACCTATTTATCACAATACCGCCAGATGTAAGTATTTAAATCTTAGTTGAACGTTTTCTTTCTTAGAAAATATTAACAAGTACACAGATGGTTAAGGCAGTAAAATATTTTAAAGCCTAGTATTTAACAATAAGCTTAAATTATGGGTTTCCCCTAAACTCAACTAAGCCGCCCTTGGTTGGTTGCCTAAAATGCTAAAATTATTTAAAAAATATTAGAAATTTCATAATTAAAGCATGTAAAACGCTCAAAAAGTGGTAAAATATGCACACTCGTTCAAAAATGCTAAAATATGCATGCATTTATAAAAAACACCTACATATGCATTTATATGCACTTTCAAATTGACATATGTGATTCATATGTGGCTTAAACATGTAGAAATATAACTCTGCATATGTTTGCTTTAAGCAGAAAAAACATGCAAATGCATAGAAATCCTATACCTAGTTATTATAAATAATGTATGATTCTTTAGAGTTTCTTGGTACATAAGGTACATTTTCTAATGCGTACAATTTATAAGTAGCTTACTTTCAAAATAGTTAATTTCCAACTTACAAAGTTCAATATAGTCTCCAGTTTGGAAAGGTATTAATTAACACATATCATATGTAATATTAATTGTTTTTAAAGTTAACAGATGAAGGAGATGGCTATGATACACTATAGGGTTGTGATATGAAATTCTGTGTTATTTATTATGTTGAAAATAGCAAAAATATAATTCACAAAGCCATCTTAAAGTCTTTTTAAAGAGTAGGCATTAAAAGACAAACCTATATATTAAAATTAGCGTTAGCGCATTAGCGTGTCCAAAAGCGATCTATTTGATGAATACGAGAAACAGTAACATTTTATTCTTTAAAGTTGATATCACTGTTAGACAGCTGTTCTTAGAATGACAAACTTATCTTATTTACGCACTGAACTGTAACTGGAACCACTGGAACGCCACGTTCACAAAACTAGCCACGCGCCGCGCCGTAGTCCAGTTAACAATAATTTTTAATTTTATAACGAAATGGTAGATTTTTCATACTGCCATCATAGGATGCATTATGTTGTGTATAAGTGCAATCTGTTCACGATAGACGTAACATAATAAAATCCAGTTTCCTAACATTTTATATTTTTACTTTATAAATTATACAAAAGATGTAACGGATAATTATTTTTGTTCTTAAAAACCATTGATTGCTAAAAATACTATTTCTTTTATATCTCATTAATTTAACAAATAAGGTATTTATTCTATGAAATGAAATGTATTGTTATTTCATCCAATTATTTAATTCATTAAGAAGCAATTATTATTTATGTTACAAATATATTATATATTAGCATACATTTTACTTTGAATTTATAATAATTTTCAATAGTATAAGAATTTTACGTATAATACACGATACACCTAGCATGTTTGAAGAAGATCCAGCCGCTTATTGGGCTTTGTGTGTATCAGACAAGGATGGGCATTCCTACTTCGCGTGGATTGCCTAAAATTAGCGAGATACGTTAAAACAAAGGCAGAATTTTTAGAGTTGCCAACTGTCATGCTACTTACCAAAATATCCATAACAAATTTTATTTACAACCAAGTAATGTTTTTAATTATTTAATAATGAAACATCGCAACTTTAGAAAATAGTATAAAGTATTCGTTTCATAAGACGTTTTAACGCACTTGTACTTTAGAATACTTTCCACTACGCGGGTCGTTTTCTAAACTCGGGCTCGTGCGCTAAAAACTTGTCTTATGAAACTAATATTTTAATATAGTATTTGGAAAGCATATGCTTCTTAATACTCCATCATCCATCAATGAGTGTTTAATGTTCGGATTGTTCAGATCTATAGACAAATACCGCATGCCGCCATAGTTCGCTTGTACGATTTCTTCAAGATCGATTTGCATGATTCTTTCTTATATTGAAGCTTTGCTTTTATATACTATTTTATTTTTTGATTTTTAATAAATTTAAAATATTTTATACTTATTTGAAACACAATATTTGTTTTAATATGCCTTGTTCGAGTGTTCTACTAGGCCGATTTACGTGATTCCAAGTAAAACATTTTACGCTGTACGTTTGCCAGCTCTCCATTGTTTTTCAATTTTTTAA